>BQNB010004027.1:0-86837 GCA_026074375.1 Tanacetum coccineum | reverse complement strand
TGAGACTTGGTGCTTTTGGATGAGCTTGACTTTGATTCTTTTGATTTAGAGCCTTTTGATGATTCAGCATCCTTGCTTGTCTTTCTTCTTTTCAACCCTTGGTCTGATCTAGCTGGAGGGTCTTCATCTTTGTCTTTGTCTTCACTGTCTCTCTTCAAAGAATATGCTTTTCCATAAGATACAAAGAGATCCTTGTCAAGCTTGTAATATTTGACCAGTGCATCACAGAGATCTCTGTGTTCTTGAGCCGCTCGATACGATTTACTTTTCTGCATCTTGTCTAGAATGATCTTCTTCATTTCAAACTCTATGAGTGATGCTGCAGCCTCGTATGTAGATTTTGGTTGAGAGTAAGATTTAGCCAAGACGACATTCTCAAGTGATTCAGTAATGGTGCTTTGGATCACTGGAGTGGCGTAGTCAGATGCTTTCTTTAGTAGGATCTAGGGGAGTTGACTCTTGACTTCGTCTTTGATGATATCTTTCGTAGAATTCTCAACAAGATCTATGTATCTCTTCCTGGTATGTGTTTAATTACACATACCTTTTACCTTTAAAAACAAGTTAAAATAACCAAAAACGGACTTAAAATGCCAAATATACGCTTGTTTTGCTAATTGTGTTGTGCAGGAACGGATATCTAAGAAAAGGACGAAAAACGAAGCCAAAACGACAAAACCGGACACGGAATGGAAAAGCGTGGAAAAGACACAGTCAAGTCAAAGCCCAAGTGTCAAAAAGTCAACCCAAGTCAACCCCGACAAATCCAAAAGTCAACAAGTGAAGAAAAATAAGTTTGAGGGTTAAATTTGCCAAATCCTAAACTTATTTAATGAAGAAATAAGGAGAAAAAGTTGTGAGGGACCCATTCTGCCAATTTGGCAAAGTTAAACCGCAAGGGCCAAAGCTGCCAAGGTCAAATTCCCATAACTAACAAGGACGTGTACTGCAACAACCAATATAACCCTCAAGGGGTATTTTTGCCAAGTCCTCAAACTTTTAACACCACAAGGACGTGTGGTGCAACAACCCTTATATCCATGAAGGGCCAATCTTGCCATCACCCAAAACTTTTGCCCTGTCACCCCAAACCTTTTTATAACTCTCTTTCCCGCCCTTTTCATACACCCAAGCTCACATGCCTTCCCCCACCTCTTTAACCTGCAACATCACCAAAAATCCAACGGGTTTACACTCCCCTCCCCCTCCACTACCACTTCTACCAAGATAGATTGCCAACTTGGCCATTTCACAAATTTCGAGCATAATGAAGGGTAGAGATGATGATCCGAACAAGCACAAAGGAGAATCAAGGGCCAAGATTACTTTTCAAGCTTCTATCTCACACAAACAAACACATATGTGTTTGTTTCCTCTCAGAAGAAACACATTTTCAAGGATTGAAGAGTTTGGGATTCGGGTATAAATACCCATCCCATGGAAGCATTCAAGATATCATTTTTCAGTCTTATTTTCTTTCTTTTATGTAATTTAGTTAAATTAAGTCTTTAATGTTCAGTATTGTAATCCAATTTTTTAAAGTTAATGAAAAATTCGAGTTTTCCTTTAACTCTTTCAATTGTACTTAATTCTTGTTCTAAAATCATAAAAAAAATTATTGTAAGGCTGTAATCCTCTTATAAGCCAGCACCCTTAAATCCCAATAGCTAATTAATAGCTTATTGTGATTTAAGCATAAAGTCAAAATTTTGATTTTTTTAAAGTCAAATAAGCCGAAAATAAGCTTGGGTCAGAATTGGATGGATCCATGGGTTGAAATATGTTCAGAAATCTAAGGACTTAGGGGTGGATAGGATTAGCTTTAGGTTCCTTGTCACTTGGACCCTTGTAAGTCATCTCCTTTAAATTTCTGCTTACTGTTACTGTAGCATTGCTTATTGTGGCTTATTTTCAGCTTATCTATGTCTTTTGTGCTTATTTGTGTTTATTTATGCTTAAATATGCCTCTTAGTTGCTTTCATTTCATTTTCATGCAATTTGCTTAGAAACTGCCTAATATAGCTTATTTATGTCACTAGCTTATTAGCTTTTAAAAGTGCTTATTTTTCTTTGTTTTTTACTTCTTAGTGCCTATTATTGAAAATTTAGTACTTGTCTTCAAAAGTTTAAGCTTAACTCGGCTTTTATAAGTTTTAAAATTCATTTTCAGAATATAAGGGGGTGTTTGGGTTAAGCATGAAAACGGGTCAAAATGGTGTGGTATGGGTTGGGGTTACATGGGTAGCTTTAGCTTAAGTATTAAGCTAAATTGAGTCTGTTTTTAAAAGTCTTTTAAGTTTAAAAAAATGTTTTTCAAGGTTGTCTAAATCATTCTTTAAAAACTGTTGGATTTTAAAAAACCCAAAGTGCTTATTTGGTTAAGCCATTGTAATCTTGAGTTATAGTTCAAAAAGAGTGTCATTTGTGTGTCTAAAACAAGCTGAATTTTTAAAGTCCTTTAAGTCATTTGACTTTGTTGAGTAAAACTGCCAAAACTTAGTGTACTTTTTATAAAGCAAAAGCCCAATTTAATTCTTCAAATCAGCGGTTTAATTTAGTGTTTTATAAAATGTTTTTAGAAGCCTAGATTTTAAGCATAAGCTCACCTTAAGTCATTTTTCATCTGTTTTTACTTATCTTTGTATTTGACAGCTTATTCAAAGCTGTCAATATAAGCACTTGTCCTTGGCTTACTTCCCCTGGTGCTAAGGGGTCATCTTTAAGCCTTCTTATCCAGCTTATTAGTTAACCTCAGCATGAGTTATTGGCTTTTCTAAAAAGCCAATAAGCTCTTTGTTAAGCTCCCTTAGTTTCAGGCCTTAAAAAGCCCTTCTTGTTGCTTATTTGTAAGCCAAAAGTGTGACATTAAGCCAAACCCAATTCCAACAGTACTAACTCTTTAGTTAGTACTGTTGTGGGTATTAAGCTACTCTTGGGCTTATTGAGCTTATCCCATGTGCTTATTTGTGTTCCTAGTAGCTTATTAGGTTAGTGTGTTAAAGTGTGTGTGCTTATTTGCCCATCTTCTTGCTTATTTAGTGTTCACAGTTAAGCCATTTTAAGCTTTAAGCTAATTTAGCTTTCTGTCATTTAAGCTTTTTAAGCTTATTTAGTTATAGATTTTAGTCATTAGTGCTTATTTAGGATAAGTTAGTTAGTTCATTTAGCTTGTTAGTCCAACCTTTAGCTTATTTGTCCAAACAGTCAATAGATTAAGCCTCTTTGGCCTTTTTTAGCTTTGTTAAGCTTCTGTCTAAGCTTAAGCCCTTTTTAAGCTTATTTAGTTGAAGAATTTAGCCCTTTAGTGCTTATCTAGGTTAGGTTAAGTCCCCCTTTTTGCTTATTTGTCCAAGTCTAGCTTATTAGTCCACAAAGTCCAAAAGACTTAGTTTTTTTTTTGCTTTAAGCTCATTTCAGCAAACTGTCACCTTAGAAGCTCTTTTTCAGCTTATTCTTAGCTTTTCAAAAAAGGTTGTAGTTTTGAAAGTTGTTAAGCTCAATAAGCTTAACAACTTTGGTTCACAAAGTTTTTCATAAAAAAAAGGGGAAGACAAGGGGTGACCCGGGTGAGCAAGACTCGAAACCCGGGTCATCTACCCTTGATTACATTCCCCTCTTTATACACAACATTACCGCTGCGCCCTTGAGACTTTTTCATTAAAGTCCCAAGTGGCTTTGTATTTAAGGGGGTTTTCACCCTTTTAGTCTATAAGCTGTTACAGCTTATTTTCGGGCTTATTTATAAGCCAATCTTTGGTTTCTTATTTTTCGTAGGTTAGTTATAGTGTCTAGTATTTTAAGTAAATTTTTCAGAATTTTTAAAAGTAGTTTAGTAATTTTTTATAATTTAATTTAGTTTAAAGTTTAAAAAATTCATAGAAACTACAAAAATTATCAAAAAAATATTTTTCTTTTTTAGAAAATTTTCTTTAGTCATATAGTTTCGTAGGAAAAATATAAAAACTTTTGTAAGGTTAATTTTTCATCTTTTTGATTTTTAAAGAACGGGACTCGGGTGCGGTTTTTGTCTTGACTCGTTTTTGGGTCAAACGACCTCCGTTTTCAGTCTAGTCTTTTTCATTCTTCGTTATTAGTTCCCTAGAGTAGTTCAGAAGTGAAAATTTCTTCGTAGGGTTAATTTTGAAGATTTTAGGTTTTTGCCCCTTTGTTCGGGATTCGTGCTCTCGTTTTCTAGCTTAATTTCATAATTTATAGGGTTACTTTCTTAAAACTTTTTGTTTGTTATTGTTTTAATTTAACTTTCCACACTTCAATCATTTTTCTCATTCAAACTCCAATCTTCCGACTGTATCGATTCTCCAATCCAGCCTCGTTGGGGATAAACGACCCGGGAACATTCTATACTACTTCTCGGTATCATTGATTGTGTTTTAGATTACACTTACTATATATATATTCTATTAATTTTATATTATATATATAAAAGAGGTGTAGTTTAGCACCAATCACTGGGTACTACTGAAGGTTCATCGAAGGATTTTCGAAGATCGCCATGCCAATGACCAAGCTTACTCAGAAGAAGGTCAACAAGAAGCAGCGTTTCAACTCTTGAAGCAGAAGTTGTGTAGTGTACTAATTCTGGCTTTACCTGAAGCAAGCGAAGATTTTATCGCACTAACTGCAATGCTTTTAATCGTAGGTTTGGGGCTGTGTTGATGCAAAGAGATAGAGGGTTTGATTGCTATGCATCACGCCAATTAGAAATTCATAAGGAAAACTATACGACTCGATTTGATTTGGAACTTGGAGCGTATATTGTAGTGTTCGCTCTTAGATTTGGAGACACTATTGTATCGGAACCAAGTGTATGGTGTTAATAATTCATAAGCGTTTACAACACATTCTTAATCAGAAAGAAGATTAAACATAGTGAGGCAACGTAGTTGGTTAAGTTGATTAGTGATTACGATTGAGAGCTTCGTTATCACCCTCGAGAAAGGCAAATGTTGTTGCTGATGGCATTGAGGAAGAAAGATGTGTAATTATAGGCCATTAAGAGTCGAGCCTTAGTCATGACTATTGGCTTGGAATTTTCTCTAAGAAAATACTTCATTGCTCAGAATGAAGCACAAAAACCAAAGCAATCATACATAGACAAGAAGATGTTGGAGGTATGTTAATTGACAAATTCAAAAGGATCTGGAGAGAAACTCTAGAAATGGAATAGGTGGAACCCCACCTCCTGGATGGTACTATATGCTTAAATGGCCAGGTGTTGGTTACTCATGCTTTATGGCAACTATGAGGATTGTGATCATGGCATGAGTTCTTCATAAGTTCAAAAATATTATCTATCCTATATGGGTTCCTGAACCATGATGTATTAGGACATGAAGAAGCTTATATTGGTGAGCCCAATATGTAGGCCGACATTCACACCTATGTTAGCAAATGTTTGACTTGTGCTAAGGTCAAGGCTGAACACCAAAGGCCATCAGGATTGTTGGTACAACCCAAAATACCTCAATGGAAGTGGGACAATATCACTATGGATTTTGTCACGAAGCTTCCTAAGTCATCATAAGGTTATGACACCATTTGGGTGATTGTTGACCGACTCACTAAATCTTCCATCTTTGTACCAATGAGGGAAACTGATCCCATGGAAAAGTTGGCAAGAATGTACCTAAAGGAGGTGGTCACGGGGCATGGAATACATGTCTCAATCATTTGTGATCGCGACCTAATGTTCGCATCAAATTTCTAGAGGTCACTTCAGAAGGATTTGGGTACTAACTTGGATATGAGAACTGCATATCATCCTCAGACTGATGGACAAAGCGAGAGGACTATTCAAACTCTCGAGGATATGTTGCGTGCTTGTACGATCGACTTTGGAAAGGGTTGGGTTAACCATTTACCATTGGCCGAGTTCTCGTATAACAATAGCTATCATGCTAGCATCAAGGCTGCACCATTTGAAGCACTTTATGGTCGAAAGTGTCGTTCACCTGTTTATTGGGCCGAGGTTGGAGAAGTTCAACTCACTAGTCCAGAAATACTTCAAGAAACGACCGAGAAGATCATCCAGATCAAGCAAAGAATTCAAGCCGCCCGTGATAAACAAAAGAGTAACGCCGATTTAAAGCGTAAGCCAATGGAATTTCAAGTTAAAGATAAGGTTATGCTTAAGGTTTCGCCTTGGAAAGGGGTCGTACGTTTTGGCAAACGGAGGAAGTTAAACCGCAGATATGTTAAACCTTTCAAGGTGTTAGAACAGGTTGGATCCGTTGCTTACAAACTTGAGCTTCCGAAAGAGTTGAGCAGGGTTCACAATAGGTTTCATGTATCCAACTTGAAGAAGTGTTATGCCAACGAACCATTAGCTGTTCCGTTAAATGGACTTCACTTTGATGACAAGCTTCATTTTATCGAGGAGCCAGTAGAAATCATGGACCGTGAAGTTAAACGGTTAAAGCAAATCCGCATTCCAATAATCAAGGTTCGATGGAACTCCAGGAGAGGTCCTGATTTAACTTGGGAACGTGAAGACCAATTCCGAAAGAAATATCTACACCTCTTCACAACGACCGCATCATCGTAAGGTGCCTCATCTTAAGCCTTAAGGACAAGGCTCAATTAACGGGGGGAGACGATAACACCCCGTATTTTAAGGTCATTGTACGACGTCAATAAATTCACTATTTATTTTTAGTATTGTACGCGTTTGCTTTTAAATTGAAATCGTTAAGTTAAATCGCATAAGCTAAAAATTATCGTTCAATGTAAACGGACATCAAACAATTAAATATTTACATCAAGCAAGTGTTAAGAAATTATTTTGAGGATAATTATTAACTTTGTTTATTTTATTTTTATTGGTTGCGTAAAGTGTTTACGTTTCGCGATAAAATACGTTTAGGCATACTCGGAACCACCAAAACTTATCTACGCTTCATCAAATACCTATGTTTATATCCAATGCTCAAAGTTTTTATAAAACTTTACCCATGGTTATGTTTGTGTCTTCCCACATAAAATAAACCAACCAGGACATTTAAATTTCAAGAGTACACTTTAATAAATAAAACTACACATTACTTTCATTTCATTTTTCATCAAGATAAATAGCTAGTCATTTCCATCCTTGATTTCATGGGATAACCTACATCTAAGGGAACAAAGAAACACAAGTACCATGTACAAACTTAGAGCTAGTAACAATAAGCTCATGACTAGTAGTTTTGACCACTAGTCACCCTTAATTCCCTCATATGTTTGCCCCCCCCCCTTGGCTATAATTTGGTCTTTTGGTTTTATTTAAACATATTGACTATTCTAGGATATATATTACTAGTAGAATACATTCAAAAGTCATAACACTTAGCAAATCAAACTCATCTCTCTTGTTTCTCACTCTATACCCACGGCACAACTCCAAAAACCAAAAACAATTCATACAAATTTATTTACCTCATTTACAAGCTTTTCTACATTATATCTAAGCCAATCCAAGGAGGTTTGAAGGCTTAGTTAAGCCTTTACAAGGGTTAAGTAAGGATAAAGGAAGATTAGGGTTTCAAACTAATCTAGGGTTTTCTAAGCTTTGCAAGCTTTGGTTTAATATCTAAACAAGGGTTTAGATATTTTGTTTACTCAATATTACATTTATTAAGGTCATCTAAAACTCTTATATTTTACATTTATGATTTTAGCATATATAAGGTTCTATGTAGCAAATCACCTTTTAGGAGTTAATTACATTAAAATGACTTTTACTTGTGGTTCATGGTTTTATACACTTCTTACATATGTTATAGGGTTGTTATTTTCATGTTTTGTTGGAAGTATAAAGATTGTACATATTTGTGGTTTATGTATAAAAGTATATATATAAACTAGTAAATCAAAGTTCACATAATAAGTTTATGATTAAAAGTTATAGAGAGGACTTGTTATCTTGGACAATATTGGACAAAATATGGACTAGATGACTTTAAATATATGAGACATATGATATAAAGAGTTATGGAGGACTTATGGTATTTTAGTTAAGAGAAAAACTAATAAAAACAAGTGTATATATATAAACCCATATTTATTAATAAGGGGCTATTTTGGTTTGAATTCCAAGACAAGGATTTTATATTTTATAAAAATACCACATCTCATGAGGATTTCAAAAAGGTAAGAAACTCGAAAAACTGATTTATAACGAAGGAGATGCGCTAATTTCAAGTTATACATTAATTAAACGCGTTATAAAAGAAATTTTATAAAAAAAGTTATAAAATACTTCTGATATATAAGGTTTGTTATTTTTCCCAGATAGTACATAATTTTAGGATTCTAAAACAATAAGAATCGAAATTTTTAGATCAATAACGAAGGAGTTATGAATTACGCGAGTTTAGGACAATAAATACTTTTATAAAACTATTTTTATAAAAGTTACTGTTCATCTCAGACATGAATGTAAAATACTATTCATAACAGATACATATTTTTGAAAAATTTTATATATTGATGGAATTTGTAATTACGAAAACGTGCTCGAAAAAATCACTAAAAACGGAGTTAAAACGAATAAGATACGACATTTACGGGTTTTACGATAACCAAATTTATAAAAATAAATTTATAAACTGTAATGAACTGTAAAACCCACTGTTCGTCAGGGGATTAAAAATATGAAAATGTAATATTTTGATAACTCGTCTTAATACGAAAGCGTGGACATAAGAAACACAAGAAACGGGCTTAAAATGATAAAGTTACGTCGTTTTCACAAATGCAATTAGATGGTGATGTAGCTATATAGAATTATATATGGTATTAGTTATTCAAAGTGCTTAGTACTCATACGGCCTATAATTAATTAGGTTGCATTTGACATTTATTTGACGCATTTTCTATGATATACTTGATATTCATTTACTCAAGGTGAGTTCATAGCTCCACGTTTTACATTTTAATGATTTACAAGTTTTGGGGTGAGAAACATATGCATGTTTTAAAATTGGACGCAAGTGGACATTTCACATTTACAGTTACGTGTTTGTCTAATTATCGATAACCCTCTGAGCCTATTATCATGAACTGTCAATTAATGTTATGAGCGCGAATGTTATAAATAGATATATTTGGGATTGACATCCCCGTTTGAGTGAGTCATGCTCACTATGTCGGTTTGCTGGACACCGAACGTATACCATGTCAGACATAGGATGTTGCGGGTTAGAACATCATCACGGGCAATGTTGGCAATTTATATTGCAATTCATACATGTCGAGCTTCAGTGTCATGAGCTTAGGAAAACATAATTACATTTTATGATGTTTGCATCTGTTGCATTATCATGGGAAAATCTTGCCGACCAACATTATACATTTTTTAAACCTATGAATTCACTTAACAATATGTTGACATTTTAAGGAATGTTTTCTTAGGAGATCAGTAAGGTACAAGACATGGGATACATTGGTGGTCGTTATTTTAGAAGTCGTGCATTAAAGATTTGGTTGCATTACATTTTGCAAAACATTTGTTATGAACTAGAATCTTTGTAATATATACTTTGAACAAGTGAAGCTTCAGGCTTTTGTAACAAATACTTTGCTAAATCCAATGTATCGCTTTTAAACAATTTTTTGGTCGTTCTTATATATATCTTGTGTTATTGATCTATGAAGTATCACCCCAACCCATATTCCGCTGTGATGCAATTTGGGGGTGTTACAACCATTCTGGTTGAAGTTGTTGTAGAAACTAAACATTGACTTGCATAGTAGCAACTTCCAACTGGTTTCTCACTATTTCATTCATCATCTTGTAGAACCTTGAGTAGTAGGACTCAATTGACTCCTCATCTTTTGAAGTGAACTTGCCAAATTCCTAGAATAAATTAGTCTTGACATCTTGCCTGTTAAGTGACTCGCCTTGCTGTAGTTGTTCTATGGCCACCCACATTTCCTGAGCTGTTTGACATGCATCAACTGTGGAATAAATGTCATCTCCAATTCCACTCAATATCATATGAATTGCTTCAGCTTCCGTATCAAAGTGAGCATGAATTTCAGGAGTAATATTCTTAAATGTTTCAGGAACTTTATGTGCAAGAACTGCTGGTGTATTTTTTGTTGCAGGTTGAGCTGGAAGACTTTAGTCATTGCAAACGGACCATGAAGGATGCATTTCCTTAGTTCATTATTGATAGGTTTTGTATCAACATATCTCATGAAACATGACTGCCACCAAGCATATCTCCCTGTTGCAAGCATAGGTAGATGATCTCTGGAACTAACTGCCATGATGTAGTTTGTTTGTTGATGTTGTGATTGGAGTCGTCATGATGATTGATGAAAGTGGTATTTGTGAATTGATAATGGATCTTAAGTAAGTAAGATTTGTGTTGTGTTTAAAATCTTTGAGAAAGGTACTAACTTTATAAGTTATTTGTCGTTTAAGGATGAAAGTTGTAAACTTTATCAATTGTTTGAGTGTTTTGAGTGAGAAGGACTAACGGTGCAAATGTTATGTCGTTAAAGGTTTAACCAGCAAGGACTAAGTATGCAAATACTTTCACTTGGAGGGACTTAGACTAAAATTATTAGGTTCGGTTGGTTGTGGTTCAGTTGAGTGGGTCGGTTAGGTGAGGGTCGGTTGTTAGGATCGGTTGTGAGGGGCCAGGTTTGATTAGGTGGAGCTAAATTATTAAAAATATGGCCTTTGTAGGACTCGAACCCAAGACCTCAAGCTTCACGTCTTAATACCACCTCAATAACCAACTGAACTACAAGCCAGTTGGTGTTGTAAATCTTCTTTGCTTGAATATAAGCGCGATTTTGCTGGCTTCTATTTTTCTTCTGAATCGGTTGATGAAGTTTGGTTAATTCCAAATGTAATTTTTCAATAATTTCTTTTGTTTTCTTTGTCAAGGATTTAACAAAAAATGTTTTCTTGTCTTCAGTTATCTTCGATTGTCATCGAGTGTCTTTGATAGTCTTCTTTTGATGTCTTGAGCAACCGATCCAAACACCCTTATACACCAAACATAAAAAAAAATTAAAACACATAAACACAAATCAAACCTACCCGAGGCGATTGATACCATATGTTGGTCACATAATTTATCACTTAATATCACTTATACATTGGTAGAAAATAGAAGGAAGAGGAGAAGAAATGTAGAGAGAAGGTAGAGAGAAAGAGAATAAGGGAAGTTTTATTTTATAAGTGGAAATGAGAAATGAAAACAACCAACCACTCTCATGGAATAAGAGGGGTATTTATAGGATGGAAAACCCTAAAGAGGGTGTTGTCTTCCTTCCTTTACATGACTTAGGTCAGGCTCGGGTCTTAATGGGCTTTAGCCCGTAACACATACAATATTAGATTATCCAACGAGTCCGTGACCCTTTCTAGCCTATTACAATATTACAAAGTTCCTTAAATAATAATACTGACCTAGACTTTATTTAATGACCAAGACTTTATTGTTCCTCTCAATATTTTGAGGCTAACAAGCTTGTTTTCCTATTTTACAAGCATCAAAAAAGTGTTTATCATATTTTAACTTAGGTAAATTTCTAACCAGTTCTTTAGATGACATGGATTGGATTAAATGCATGTTTGCATGACCAAGTCTTCTATGCCACAATGTAGATTCATCGTCTAGAGTGGCAAGACATAATTTGTCCCGAGACTTATTTCCTAGTTTCATGACGTATAGACCATTTTTCCAAATTCCATTACCTATAACCTTTCCTTCTTTAGATATTTCATTACCATCTTTTGTAAATAAGACTCTATACTTATTATCACAAATTGAACTGAAACTAAGTAAATTAAAAGTTAAGTTGTCTAGGTGTTCTACGTTTGAAATAGTAAGAGAGTCATTAGAGACTATATCTTTCCAATGACTTTTTCTTTTAAATTACTTCCAAAAACAACGTTACCTCTGTCATATGCTTTATCTGGTGAGAAATGTTTCCCATCATATGTTTGGCGTAACCACTATCTTTAATCCATTCATCCGTCTCCAAACCAATTATCAAGCATACTTATTTAAAGAAATACAAACTCAAGTGATTGGTCTCCAATATCTCAGGGGTCCAAAAATGTTAGTGTTGTACATCCCTTGCATTTGTTGTATTTGGTTGGGGATAATGAAATGGGATACAATTTCCCATATGCATGTAGCCTTGTGTTTGATTGTTATTCCGATTCATTTGATAATGGTTTTGGTTGTAAGGTATACTAGAATTTCTTCTAGGTTGGGGTATGTTATATCTTGGTTAAGAATTATTTCTTCTAGGTGGAGGTGTTTTAGGCATAGACTCCGTTTCGAAAAATCCTAAACCATTCGGAAGAGATAATTTAACTGGCGGTCTTTTTGTATTTTCAATGCCATTTTGTATTTGTTTCTTTCTACAAATAAAAAAATCCAATCGAGAAGACATGGGTTGACCAAAATCAAGTTCTACCACTTTTTGTGGATCCTGGTATGGTGGATCCATCTACATTTATGGCAGATCCGTTACGTGCTAAAACTGTAGTGGACTTAACAAAATGAACTTGTTTTGTTCCGCTTGTTGACGCTTCATTTTTATCAAATCCTATACCTCCTTTACTACTAGGTAACCTTTGAGCATTTAATATTTCATTTAGTGAATTAGCCTTTTGATCAAATTTAACAATCTTGACATGAGATTCTTTAAGTTTATCGTTTTTTAAATGAAGTTGTTGACATGAATCGTCATCCAATGATAGTTTCTTTGTTTCTCGCAAGTTTCTTAATTTTCTCATTGATGTGTCGTTGTACGTAGGTATTATTTATTATCAAGTTTTACTATTTATATATTTCCGACTAAACCTAAGAACAACACTAACGGGTAGTGTACCCGATCAGTTGTAGTTTCGTTGGCAAGTAGGGTGTCGATAACTATGAGCGAGAACGGTAATACTTAATTATCAGTATTTTAGTTATCTAAGTTAGTCTTAAGTTATACCTAAGTTAAACCTAAACTAATGGTAAAGGGTGATTTTTAGCCTAAGAGACTGGCACTAGTTTGGGTTTACCTAGACTGAGAGAGGGCGAATAACATACGTAAATTTGACAGTTAGAAGATAGAGAAGCGGTCAAACCTTATGTAAGGAAAACGTATTAACCATGCTTAATCTAATAAAATGCGGGTTTTAGCTTATAAGTGAAATGATTGTCTTATCTATTTGTTGATATATCATTCGTAGATTTAGGCGATACTTCTTCCTAAAACCTAGACATGGCAATTTTGTCACAATTAACCACATCTGCATAAAGCAATCATGGTTGAATATAATCTATCTTAGAAAACAATAATGGTGATCTTATTAAATCCTAGCTCATCGGGACTTTACTAACTTACTACTTAACGACTCTTTATATACTAGTAGTCTACTGTCCATATCTTTACCCAAGGAATCAGAACGTTATTTGTTAATCCTAGGTCACCTGCTAGTCCAACTTGTTCACTAAACCAAAGGCAAAGACATGTAAATATTTGTGATCCTATTACTCTAGATATATAAATTGCAATATGGAGAGCTATCCCGACATCTAGCCCACTTGGTTCGCTTTCTAGATCCATTTAAATGATAGGTCGCACACTTAAGCACATAAACGAGTATAAATTTATACACATAAAGCAACACATAACTTATAAGAGGCAATCGAGATAAACATAAACCAAATGTTAAATAATCATAAACATGGCTAACACATAAAGGTATTAGCCAATAGCCATTGTAACGAATACAAATGTCATAGACGAATGATTAAGATAACCTAATTGAGTTAACGAATGATACCAAAAACCAAACGCGTATTTAGAGTATAAGAATTTACAAGGGTTTCCTATGGATTGGATAGCGTTGCAAGACCTTTGTTGCTCCTCTTTTCTTCTAAAAATCGAATATGGTGGTTACTGCCTTTCTCTCAGTCTTGAGTATAAAAATTCCACACTAAATTCGTATTTAGGGCTCGGTATTTATAGCCTCTAGAATTTGGTTGATACGCCATATTGAAGGAGTTTAATACGGCGTATTAAGGTTTTCTTGGAATGGGGACCACGATAAATATCTTCCAGAATCTTTCATTAACCACCAGTAGATACAGCATATAAGTTTCATGGATATGGCGTATTGGTCTTTAAATCTTCGTGGTTTCTTGTGAAGTTCAGGCGTAGATATGCCGTATCTTCCTTGATGGATACGGCGTATCTAGATGTCAGAACAGTGGTTTCTTGATTTCTTCGTTTAAGCTCCAAAATGTGCGCCTTTTAGTTAAACTTCACCAATTGCTCTATATTTACTACAAATAACATATATAAGCGATTAAGTACCAATTCATGCATAAAATAATATAGGATGAGCAATTTAAATGGAATACATGATGCTATAAAATAGACGTTGTTTGATGTCATCAAATATCCCCCCACTTAAATCCTACTTGTCCTCAAGTAGACCTTAGAAAACTTATGAAAATGTATCCCAACCTAAGTTTAGGATTTTTTTTCCTTTAAGAATTTTTTGTTAAATTACTAGCACACAACCAAACACCTCACGAAATAGGAAAATGAAAACAATCAAATCACTCAACTAATCTAAATGGTAACATGTAACTAATCCGCTCAATTGCTCGGTCATGGCGAGTATTCTATCATTACCTTGGCGAGGATACACATCTCCACCACTAAAGCTAAGGAGTAACAGGTTTAAAAAGGTAAATTAGGTTATGGTTTAAGGGTTGATTATTCTTTCTAATCTCTATCGATAATAAAATTCTAGAAAAGGTGAAAAAATCACACATACACATCCATAACGATGGAATAGACATATGTGATTGCTTGATCCTTAACTCGAATAAGCTAAAGAATAAGACTAGTAATCTTTACCAATAGTCGTAAACCAACAAGGCTGACAAAATTACATATACACATCCATAACGATGGAATAGACATACATGATTGCTCAGATCCCTATTCGAGTAAAACCAAAGGTTAAGATGAGGAACAATATAGGGTATGGATAGTCTAATCTTTCACCAAAAGTAATAAACCAACAAGGCAGACAAAATAACACATACACATCTATAACGATGGAATAGATACATGAAATTGCTCGCATCCTCATTCGAGTAAGACCCAATGTTATGGATTAGGAAAGAAAAAATAATTGTTAAATAAAAAACAAAACAAATAGATTAAGTCCAAACAAATAAGGAACAGTTTTGCTAGTTACTTTCCCGACCATACCCATGAAAAAGACACAAAATCATAGACATAAATGTCTTGATCATAGTTTAACAAAATTACCCTTAGTTGGCGTTCCTGTAACGGTCAACTCCCAATCATCCATAATATACATACTTTACAACATTAGTGGTGATATCTACCACTTTATACACGAAAATACATAGTTGGTTTATAATTGTGACCAACTAGAAATAATATACAATATAACTTTACATCGTAGGTTTATAACACGTACCAACGAATAATCGATCCTTCAAATAATAATATCGGTTAAGATTAGACGAACCGATTATCTCAGAATCCTCACCTTTTTTCTCTCTCCATCATTTTTTTATATTTTTCTTTTTTTTGATTTTTTTACTAATACTAATAAACGAACTACGGTGTAAAATTTCACCACTTCACAAATACGATAAATCTGGATAATTAATATTCGAATATACTAGTGAAAGTAGTAAACACACTAACATTTAAGAACCTATTAGATTCATATTTTCCCAATTGCATTGTGTAATTTCTTGACCTAACCATAGATAGAAAATCGACACGTGCCTAACTGCATTGTGCAATTTCCTGACCATTCATAGATAGAAAATTTGCATTGCGACACAGGAAATAGAGTACTTTACACAAAAGAAACTAGCAACCAATTAAGGACTTAATCTAATAGGGTAGGCTAAGGTGTAAAGGTGTAACGAAACAAAATTTGATGTAAGGAATGGCTTAGGTTTTCTAGGGGTATCTTAATCTAAAAATAAGAGTAAATAAAAGGGTTATACGAGGGTTAACTAACCAGTGTAGTTAGTTAATATCACAACATGTGTAGGCTTTTTGGTGTAATCTTAGAAGTTTACCAGTTTAAAAATGTCACTCCATCTATTAAAAATAGTGCTTATTATTATGATCTCGAGTAGATATACCAAGCCAAGTTCTAAAGTTTACAACATCATCGACACACTCATATTTTTGTGGAATTTAGGTAAATATTTAGAAACGGATAAAGCTAAATTCTTAAAATATCTAACAAGGGTTATGTGTGTGGGGTCATGCAACTAATAATTTTACAAAAGTATGCTAGAAATTTTTTTAAAATTTTGATATAAATTAGGCATATTGATGTAAAAATATAGACATGTAAGCATTCTAATTCTCCTCCCCCCACTTGAAATATACAACAACCTCGTTGTATATATATAATATTAAAAACAGGAAATTAAAAGAATTAGAACGAGAAACTCCCCTACGATTTGCTCGGTATATCCTGCATGTTGCGTTTGTGAGCAAGAATGCTTGTCGTAATGCGTCTGTATACCAGCATGACTACAACATACATAAATTCTAGAAAATAAGCATTCCACCAAATTCATCTTTTTCGTACAGAAGGTCCTGTATAAAAATATAAGAAAACAAATGCAATTCTATCTCTGGTATTCGTTGGTTAGAAAACAAAAATAAAAACCTAAAACGGTATAGGAAGTCGATACACTGTATCCATAAACCAGGATACGCTGTATTGAGACCTGTAAAAGGTAGCTGAATACAGGTCAGTCGTCTAATACGCTGTATTCATTTAATGTATACGCCGTATAGACTGAACTAAAAATAAAGTTTAAAAAGTGCAGAAATATAAAGACTGGATAACGTTCAGATAGCCGATATGCCATATCCATTGAGGTTGGATACACCATATCGATAGTCTGGGAAGAAAGACTCGATAAAAAATTAAAATACATTTCGAGTTGCTTCGGCCAGGCTTTTGTTATACAGCAAATTTTTAAGTTGTTTGTCATTAGCACTTCACTACACCTTGTCAAACCACCCTTCATCTAGTTATGGTGAAGATATTGGTAGCGTGACATGCACCATTTTGGTTTTCATCATGTCAATGGTACACCCGTTATCTTTGATGAACAACTGATCACTTTAAACATTTTAATTATACATGTTGGCAGAATCATGTGAGGATTCCTAAGCAATTCACATCCTCTTTCATTGTATTACTCCTCTTACACATTAGTATAGTCACGTGTATTGTTCCAAACTAAGTGGTCATCTGGGTTGCCGATGCCATATTCGTCCATTGGTTCCCTTACCATTAGTTCCAATGTGATTAGCATGCTCGAAATCCTCCCACTCGACATCAAATGAACAAGGGTCTCAAGATTCTTCAAATTCGACCTTTTTCATTAGGGCTTCATCCTTTAATTCATCATCCTCATGAAATGGCACACAAAAGTGGTCAACTATTTCATAAGGTACTCCATTTTTCAACCATGGTTCTTTAGGAACCCATGGCATGTCTTCATTCCATTCATGGATCCACATGTTTTTGCATTCTTCATATGTCTTAAATCCAGGAATATCATGAGTAAGCAAATCAGTTTCAATCTGAAGAAGATTGCTAGGAACACGAAAGTGTCGGTCACTTCTATAGATATCATTAAATAGCTCGTTAAGTTATTTTTGGAACTTAAGTAGGCTAGTAAGCCAAAGGCCCATGGAAAGCCCATGAGCCCAAGGCCCTTACCGTCCATACTTAGGGTATAAATACCCTCTCCTCGTATGGAGAGAGTGTTGGTTGGTTGTTATTTTCTCACATACATCTTTATGCATTTTCTCGTATGTTTACTTTCTCTCTCTAAAGTGTTTATCCAAGGTGAATTAACGATTTTCTTTACAAGGCGATTTAACAGTTTTCCTTCACAAGGAGATTTAACAATTTTCCTTTACAAGGCGATTTAACAGATTTCCTTCACAAGGCGATTTAACAATTTCCTTCACAAGGTGATTGATCAATTTGTCCAACCAAAGGCGAATTAACAATTTTCTTTGAATGGAAATTTAACAACTTGTCTTTAGAAGGCGATTTAACAACTTTCACAAAGAAAATTAATTCACTTGAACACTTAAATTTACTTAAGTATCTTATACGATTTATCTCTGTGATTTGTAAAATCCCGTGAAACATTCACTTGTCTTCTCGGTTTTATTAAGGGTCGTAAAATCCTGTATAGTTTCAAGACTTACAAACACTCAAAATACTACTCACTAAAAACACAATTACTTTCAATCACCGTTCGATCAACAAGTAATCTTATAACATCAAAGTAACAATGACTACCCTTGCTGAATACATGATACTTTCTGGTGCTGACAATCGTCCACCAATATTGGACAAAGACTTGTATGATTCTTGGAAAAGTAGAATGGAACTATACATACAAAACAGAGAGCACGAAAGAATGAATACCATGTAATCATTGAACATGGTCTACTCATTTGGCCTATGATTGAAGAAAATGGGGTGACCAGGACAAAGAAATATGCTAAATTGTCTGCTACAAAGAAAATTCAAGCTGATTGTGTCATGAAGGCAATTAATATCATTCTTCAAGGTCTACCATCTAAAATCTATTCACTTATCAATCATCACATAGTTGGCCAAGTGATCCTAAGGAAAAAGTTCAACTTTTAGGCATTACCTTCGTTCACAATGGCAGGAAAGGGAGTGTAAACTGTATGATGCATTTGATAAGCTTGCTCACATCAAGGGGGAATTACTTCATCAGTATTACTTGAGATTCACCCAACAGATCAATGACATGAACATTTACAACCTAAAACTGGAGCAATTTCAAGTTAATACCAAGTTCTTACACAGGTCCTTCCACCTGAATAGAGTAAGTTTGTGATAGATGTTAGCTTTTAAAAGAGTGCATACTACCAAACTTTTATCATGCTTTATGCATATCTTAAACAACACGACCTCCAATGAAAATGAAGTTCGTCTTAATCATGAACGCAATCAATAATCCACCTACACTAGTGCGAATCATCAAATGACAACCTACCTCACTTCAACACTTATCATTCTGACATAACAACAATCCTTAGTCTCAACACCATATTTCACATCTCAGTCTCTCATCAATAGGATCAACTCATCCAACACAACATTAGACAGCAACTTACCATCCATAACCACATTTCAACAAACTCCTTAATAGAACTCCGGGAAACATCCATTTTTATGGATGGTTAACATCCATTAGCTCCGAATTTTACTTTATCCTTAAATTTTGCTCCCATATCAAATCCAAACATTAGTTACCAAAAAAATTGATAATAGAAAACGAATTACCCTATCATCTAACTACTTGTAAACGCCCCAGGACAATGGCTACAACAAAAAATAAAATCATACAAAATGAAACGAAAAACAACTGCCAAAACTCAAAGCTAAATTAAATGCAATACCAAGCGAAGAACAAGTCACAAGTGGACATTGGTTAATCATCGGCTTTCGCATACACAACAAAATAATCCATAAAATCATGTAATTTACAAGGTGTTGGCTAGGTCCAAACATGCATGTATTTTCCATGGAAACAAAATGATTAACAAGAAATAAATTGTTTAGCCAATGAATCGAAGAAATAAATTAACTAAAATTAAAACCCCGATTGGTACGTGTAATCAATGGCTTAAGGATCACTTAGTGCAGTATTAAAGACCTTATAACAACCATATGAATTCAAAAATTAATGCCCAAGGAGCTGATTTAAAACCGATTCAAGAATCATTCCAAAACGCGCGATTTAGGCCCTTTTACACATACTCGATAACAAAACCAATTAAAGTATGCATATCAAATGGCTATGTGATCAAAAATACTAGATCATAAGACCCTCTATGGGTCAAATTAATTTCAAAAACGAAGCCCTAGAGGCGGTTTTAAAATCTTCCTTTTGAATCCATAAAAAACAGGTATTTTTAGTCATTTTTACGCATACAAGATGATCATATGGCATCATATGATGGCTCTTGATACCACTATAGGTGCTGAATTAAATGAATATCATACAAACAAATATTAAATGCAGTGGAACAAGCACCTATCAACGGATCTATAGAGTCATATGATCAATCAAAGTTAAAACAAGAAAAGTAGTACCTTTGTAGCATGATCGGTAGAATCAAATGGTGACCTTCACCTTAACACAACACTTTCAATGAAACCAAGTGATCAATGGAGATCTCCTCTATGATGTATCCATACAACGCTTCCATGTATACCAAATTGATGTTAGTCTTAACCTCGTAGCTTTGTAAAATACTTTTGAATGGACAAGATACAAAAGTTGGATCAAGAAAAACAAAAACACATATCCTGTATGTGTTTGTATGCTGTGTTATATAGAGAGAAAAGATGAGAGGATTTATGGTAAATTGGTAATCAAATTAATGAGACAATATCTCATATTTATTTACCATAAAAACTTTGATCTTAACCTTTTTCCCTCTCTATAGGCCGGCCACCCTAAAGGGTGTTTATGGCCTTTCTTAAACCTTTCAAGTCCAATAAATATAGTACACTACTTATTTATTAGAAGCCCAATATTGATCATGAATTACGTAGGTTATTTATATACCATAAATACAATAAATACGATATATAAAATGGCACCTCAGTGTATATGTGTGTGACCCCATAGGCTCACATGTGTCTAGCCGTATAATTATTTATTATGACACGAGCATACTCCAACAAATACAAAGAATGATAGGATTCCGCAAACATCAAGTCGTAAAAAGAAGAATAAAGTAGAAGTCCAATCTAGGAAAGTTAAATCTTGTTTAAATAAACAGAACTCTGATTCTAAAAATATCTGTAATGAACATGTTAAGCATCCTGTTAAAGGTGCTAAGGCCCTTTGTTCTGTATGCAATGAATGTTTATTTGATGCTAATCATGCTATGTGTTTAAATGATCATGTGAATAGTATAAATGTGCGTGCTAAATCTGCCTTTAAGAAAAATAAAAGGAGAAAAGAATGGAAACATACTGGAAAAGTGTTTAACTCTGTTGGATATAAATGGAAACCCACCAGAACGACTTTCACCTTAGTTGGAAACGCGTGCCCTTTAACTAGGATTACCGCCACTAATAAAGTGCCTCTTAGGGTTCCTATTCCTCTTGAAGTAGTTGCACTCGTACATGTAGTAACTAGAGTATATACAAGCAGACCTAAAGTACCTAAATATGTTCCTAATAGCAAACCTAAGATTGTAAAATCTATGACTGCTAACAAAATGGAACGTGGTACATCTCGGGGATGTAATACTTCAGTTTCTCCATCCTCTTATTCTCTTATAGATTACAAGTTGTCCAAATTGTTCTGTGGTATTTGGACTCTAGCTGCTCCAAGCATAAGATTGGAGATCGCTTTCTGCTCACCAATTTCGTTCATAAGTTTCTCGGTACTGTCAAATTCGGTAACGACCAAGTTACAAAGATTATGGGGTATGGTGATTATTAGATAGGAAATGTCACAATTTCAAGGGTTTATTATGTGGAAGGACTAGGACACAATCTATTCTCAGTAGGTCAATTCTGCGATTCAGATCTTGAAGTAGCTTTCAGAAAACACACTTGTTTTGTTCGTAATCTGGAAGGTGTTGATTTACTTTTTGGATGTTGAGGAACTAACCTGTATTCTATATCCATTGGGGACATGATGGAATCTTCTCCTATATGTCT
Source organism: Tanacetum coccineum (assembly GCA_026074375.1). NCBI lineage: Eukaryota > Viridiplantae > Streptophyta > Magnoliopsida > Asterales > Asteraceae > Tanacetum > Tanacetum coccineum. The sequence goes on along the minus strand of BQNB010004027.1, from coordinate 65,041 downwards.
CTTGTCAAAAGCCATAAAGACTAAGTCATGGTTATGGCATCAACGTCTGTCTCATTTGAACTTTGGTGCTCGTAATCACTTGGCTAGAAATAGTTTAGTACGTTGTCTTCCCATACTTGAATTTAAAAAGGACCATTTATGTTTTGCATGTGCTACAGGAAAAAGCAAGAAAGAATCACATAAACCTAAATCTGAAGACACCAATCAAGAAAAACTATATCTTCTACATATGGATCTTTGTAAGCCTATGCGTTGTTGTAAGCGTAAATGGGAAAAAGTACATCCTCGTCATTATGGATGATTACTCTCGGTTCACATAGGTGAAGTTTCTAGCATCAAAGAATAAAGCTCCTGATTTTATAATCAAGTTTCTAAAAATGATACAAGTTAGATTGAATGCAGCTGTAAGGAACATTCATACAGATAATGGAACTGAGTTTGTTAATCAAACTCTGCGAGACTACTATGAATAGGTTGTCATCTCTCACAAAACATCAATTGCGCGAACTCCACAACAAAATGATATTGTTGAACGAAGAAATCATACTCTTGTTGAAGCCACTCGAACAATGTTAATCTATGCAAAAGCTTCTTAATTTCTATGGGCCAAAGCAGTTGCTACCGCATGTTACACCCAAAACCGATCCATTATAAGACGTCACCATGGAAAAACTCCTTATGAGCTCTTACATGATAGAAAACCCAATGTATCCTACCTTTATGTCTTTGGTGCACTTTTTTATCCAAACAATGATAGTGAGAATTTGGGCAAACTTCAAGCTAAAGCTGATATAGGTATTTTTCATCTGATATACTCCAAAGAAGAAAGCTTACTATATTTACAACCGACGTACCTAAAAAATCATTGAAACCATCCATGTCGACTTTGATGAGCTGGCGGCAATGGCTTCTAAATAAAGTATTTTAGAACTCGTGCTTCATGAGATGACTCCTGCAACACCCAGTTCAGGACTCGTTCCAAACCCTCCTCCTTTAGCACCATTTGTACCACCATTGAGGAAAGAATAGGATCCTGTGTTTCAGCCAGTGTTTGATGAATTCTACTCTCCTTCTGCTAGCGTTGTCTCTCCAGTTCCTATTGTAGAAGCTCATGCTCCTGTTGAGTCAACCAGTTCACCTTCCTCAACATCAGTTGATCAAGATGCACCTTCTCCAAGCACCTCTCAAACCACTCAATAATCACAATCCCAAGTAATCCCTCTAAGTGCTGAAGATGATTCACATGACCTTGAGGTTGCACATATAAGTAACGATCCTTATTTTAGCATTCCAATTCCAAAAACAATTGCTGCAGAATCCTCATCAACGGATGTTATTCATGCACATGTGCATTTTGACACTCCAAACTCAAAACACTCTAGAAAATGGACAAAAGATCATCTGTTATAGAATATAATTGGTGAACTCTCTCCAGACTCGTTTCCACAAGACTCTAATTACATAAACAAGCCATGTTCTGTTACTATGATGCATTCCTAATTTCAGTTGAGCCTAAGACGTATAAAGAAGCGTTAACTTAATCATGCTGGATTGAGGCAATACAAGAAGAGCTTCATGAATTCGAACATCTTAAAGTATGGGAACTTATTCCTCATCCAGATAAAGTGATTGTCATCACTTTAAAATAGATTTATAAGGTGAAATTAGATGAATTAGGAGGAATCTTGAAAAACAAGGCTAGGTTGGTAGCTCGTGGATATCGTTAGGAAGAAGGAATTGATTTTGAAGAATCATTTGCTCTCGTGGATAGACTAGAGGCAGTTCGGGTATTTATCACATTTGCTGCTCATATGAATATGATTGTCTACCAGATGGATGTAAAGACGGCATTTTTGAATGGCATTTTGAGTGAAGAGGTCTATGTTAGCCAATCAGGCAGATTTTTGGATCCAGAAAATCCTAATCACGTGTATAGGCTGAAAAAGGCTCTTTATGGGTTAAAATAGGCTCCACGCGTGTGGTATGATATGTTGTCATCATTTCTGCTATCTCAAGGATTCTTCATAGGCACGGTTGATCCCATATTGTTCATCAGAAGAAAAGGCAAAGATATCCTCCTAGTACAAATCTATGTTGATGATATTATTTTTGCTTCTACTACTACTGAACTATGTGATAAAAAATTTGAGATAATGTGTTTGAAATTCAAGATGTCAATGATGGGCAAAATATCATTTTTTTCTAAGACTACAAATTTCACAGAGTCCCAAAGGCATCTTTTTAAACCAATCAAAATATGCTCTAGAATCACTTAAGAAATACATAATGGAATCTTATGACCCAGTGGATATTTCAATGGTGGAGAAATCTAAACTAGATAAGGATATACAAGGGAAAGCCGTTGATCCTACATATTATCATGGCATGGTTGGAACCCTTATGTATCTAACATCCAGTAGACCAGACCTGGTATATGTTGTCTGTATGTGTGTTCGGTATCAGGCATGGCCTATCAAAAAGCACCTACATGTTGAAAAAAGAATCTTTCGATACCTAAGAGGAATCGTCAATCGAGGACTATGGTACTTGATATGTATGAAAACACATATCCATTTTATATCTAAAAAGGCCCAATTAAGCCCAAAAAAAACTGAAAATGGCAAAGATATGCTTGTTTTTGTGTTTTATGTGTGTAGGTACGGATAAGATAAAAATCATAAGAAAATGGTTAAAACCGAGCAAACACGGACACGAGGAACGAAAGAGCACAAAAGAAGTCAGGAAATCAAGCCAAAGTCAAAAAGGTCAAAGCTTTAGTCAACTATGAGTCAACTCAGGTCAAACTACAAAATGACAAAAGTACAAAACTAGTCCCTTAAAATTCCAAAGTTACACAAATGGTCCCTAAGCCTAAATGGGCCAAAACCTATTAAAACCATACCCGGACCCAAAAATCACAACCAATAGTCCAAAGCCCAAAACCTAGGCCTATTTTCCTTTTATCTAAGTTAAGGGACCATTCCTGCCATTTTCAAAACCATTTCACCACTTGATTTACATTGCAATTATAATTCAAAAACCACAAGGACTGAAATTGACATAATCCCAAACTTACACCACCCGTTTTACCCAATTCAGTTAAACTAAAAAAAGGGCGCCAAGAACAAACACTATTCACCCATCCCCTACCTTTCACCACACAGTCAAAAACAAAGGGCAATTCTAAATTAAAGGGTGCAATAGTCAATTCAATGGAGCTAGTACAAGATGGCAGGGAGAAAGTTGTCAAATCATGAGTCCTAATTGGTTAAGCCAAGCAAGAATGACACGTTGGATGTAGGGAAGCACAAGGAATATTGGAATTTGCACTTGACTCACTCTCATAACTAACACAAGGTGTCTCACAACGGATTGCCAAGCTGGCAATCCGTGTGAGTTAGATATGATCCAAGGGTGGAGAATTGTGATCCAATCATTGAGAGAATCCAATGGCAGAGATTAGAAGGAGCGTGGGATGCAAGCAACAGCCTAGAAGCTTCTTCAACTGGCTATAAAAAGCCCACACCTCTCACACACACATATCTTTTTTCTTCCTTTTTCACCTAGTTTAGGTTTTAGCTTTTTAATAGCTTATTGTAATTTACTTTTAAAATCAGTTGTAATCTCTTTCAGTAATGTAATCAATCCTTTTTCAGTTAATGAAATCTACTTTTTCCTATTAATCATTTGTGATAAGCTCTCAATTTACTCATAGTGTTTGTGTTATGACTCATAAGCTCTCAATAAGCTCATTTCAGCTCTCTAAGTCTCTAAGCTTAGATTGAGCTTAAATCAGTCTTAATTAATACATAAATCCTAAAATCAGCTTAATTACTTTTGTTATTTGGACTTAAAAGCTTTTGGAAGGTGAGCCAATCATGGAAGGGCTCACAAGGACTTAACTGGCTTATCTCTGATAAGCCAGAGCTGTAGATAAGCTCTAAGAGCCTATAAGCTTCTGTTAAGCTGAAGCTCTTTGTAAGTTTCCTATTTACTTTACTTGTCTTAATTTCCTAGTCTTAATATTGCTTAGTTGTTTACTATTTGCTTAAATCTGCTTATTATCTTGCTTATCTGTGCTTATAAATGTCTAAATGTGCTTATCTATCATGTTTCTTAATCTGATTTTAGTCATTATAATCTAGATTTCATATTACTTAATATTATCTTATAAATCATAAAAACCAAAAAATTAGATATCATAGTTATAGATCTTTGATTCTGGCCTATTCAGTTATGGATTTATGTTTGTTTAGTTAGTTATAAGCTAATTTTCATCTGGTAATTAGGTCTTGATAGCTAGTTTTCAAATTACTAAGCTATATGAAATCTGTCAAAATTTTAAGGAGTGTTTGGATCAGTCTTGTTTGACCTGTAAAAGTCAAAGGATCTTGGTAATTTTTCTTAAGTCAGCTTTCATATCATGTTTGATTAAGATTAGAGCAAGTTTTAAGGTTTAGTTTGAGCTTAATTTCATTTTGGAGCTTATTTAACTTGGCTATGCACCAGGGGAGCTTTTTCCTCTAATAATTTCTTTGAAATTTTGATCCAAGCTTCATTGAGCTTGGATCTTGCTTGTGTTGGTTTAAAACTCATTCAATAGGAGTGTGTTGTGCAGGATTGACCACAAAGGTATCCTGCACTTTTGTTTGCTTACTTGTCAATTACATCAGCAGTAGTAACATCAGTTACTACTGCTGACTTTTCTAGTATCATTTAGGTAAGTTAATGTAGGATTTAGGATCTAAATTTCAGCTAGCTTATAACTCACATATAGCTTAATATAGTTTAAATCTCATTTTTCATTTTTTAGCTTAATTCTAGTTTGCATTAGCTTCTAAAAGTCATCAAAAATCTTTAAAAAATCAAAAACAGTAGTAACTAGTTTTAGGATTTAATCTTAGATTACTAGCTTATAGCTTAGGTTTTTATAACTTGGATACTTAGCTTATATATAGGTTAAATAGTTTTCAAAAGCTTAGGGATTAGTTTAGCTTATTGTGCATTTTAGCTTATAGAGTCTTTGAGCCTTTTGAATTGCTTCCTGAGTTTGCTACTTTGTTCATCAATTTCAGTTAGTTCAAAATGATTTTAGTTAATATAGCTTTTCATTTTTAGCTTATATTCATCACAAGCTACCTGGAACATCTCTTGGTTTTAAATTTGAGTTTAAATTAAGCTTTGTACAAGCTTTTTAGTCCAAACAAGCAATTTTGAGCTTAAAAGCTCACTTACTGTAGACAGAACTTCATAAGCTCTTTTTGAGCTGAATTTTGAGTTATAGCTTATGCTTCTTTTATTAAAAGTGCTTAGAATTATGTGCTTAATAGGTTTGAGCTTTTGGTTTTGAAAAATAAAGAAAGAGCAAAAAGGGTGTTGCCAGATTCTAACCAAGGACCTCATACTCACAAACCATACGTGTTAACCAATATGCTACAATAGCTCATCCATTATTTGATAAGCTGAGCTGCTTCTTTTATTTTTCTAGTAAACCTTGTTTCATATTAGATTTTTCCTGAATTTTTCACACTTTTCCCTTTATTTTATTAATTTCTTAAGACTTACATTTATAAACCTTTCAAAAGACAATTACTGAAGATTATCAAATCCAATAAGGAATAATTATGCAACAATCATGTACTTATTGCTAACAACTAGGTAGGAACGTTACCCCCGATCCATTTCAACAACTAGGTAGGAACGTTACCCCCGATCCCATATGTCACTTACGCACCTAAAAGTTCTCTACCTGTTAGAAAGGCCTTATTTACTTAGGCCTGGGACCAAAAATATTGGGTAGCGTACCCTCCGATCCCCCAATTTATGTTATTGAGGTAGGCGTGAACTCCCGATCCCAATTCATAACACTTGACCCTGTCAAAATATAGAACATGACAAGCTAAACCACATACTCAACATGCAACAATAAGTCATATAGCAATCACATAATGTCCACATGAAAGAAAAACACATAATCACAGCAATTCAAAACATTTAGCATCATTTCCATCCCAATGTAAAAACATTTAAAAGTGAGACTATAAAACTCACCTGATGCTTAACATCCCAAAAATCCACAAAGCATTCAAACACACGTAACAGGTTAATCTAAAAACAATAAAGCAAACAATCAAGCTACCATCAATTAGGAATTCAACCCAATATGATGTAACCTCAACTATGATGGATATATAAGCTATCTATCTACCATAGTTCTATACTTGATTTCACCCTTTTCCAACTCCTATATATGTCATTTATACTTCAATGTTACACTTTAAACTTTCTAGTTTTAAGTAGAATTTTACACTCACTTACGCGTCCTAAACGCACCACTTAAACACTCCCATAATTCAAACCAAATTTCATCATGCTACTTACATGTCTTATGAACCTCTCCTAGCTCTCCCAAAGTCATTACCTCTTTACTAAACTACCCTTTAGAAAATTTCTTATCACAATAATGTCCATATTCGTTCAGAATCATGAACTTCTATAAGTATTGGACATTGGTTAACCAACTTAGACCTCACTATGACCTTAGCCAAAATTCAGGGGACACACACAATATATGAACTAACTTCTACGTGACTTAGAGCATCTAACTCAATGTCTAAGTAGACTCTCTGAGTTTATCTCCAGTATATTGTAAATTATTTATTTGATCTTTTATGATTGAGTTATGCTCGTTACAAAACTGCCTAACTTTCTGCAGTGAATTAAACGTCTAATTCGAGTGATCTAAGCCTAACGCATGATTCTTATCGCTAATACGATCGATCTATGATCTAAGCATCATTAATTATAACATAAACTTTCTAAAAATTAAATACCCTAATTTATAAACCCTAATTTAAACCCTAATCCATCATAATTAAGTTAGGGTAAAAGCCATAGAATAGCAACGTACTTTCTGAAATTTATCATAATGAACCATTTACTTTTTTATTACCGATATCACCAATGTACTTTTAAATTATTTTTCAACTTGAACAAAACGTTTGTACCGTTAGTTATTATGTGACAACGTTAGTCAATTTAGCTAATGATCGTTTGAGGAAGTTTCAAAAATCCTCGTCCTGTGGTTTTAAATATATTTTTCTTTTTTTCGAAAAAATTTTCTTTCGAACAATTTTTTTCTCGAAAAAAAAAATTTCGAAAATTTTTTTTACCCGCTCCACTAATTCTTTTTCTCGCCAAAATTTTTTTTGTTTCGATTCTTTTTCTTTCAAACCATTTTTACCACATTTTCATAAAAAATTTTGAAATTTTTTTTCTCTTCGAAATTCTTTTACAAATTTTTTTCGAAAAATTTATTTTTTTTACGAACATTTTTTTTTTTTTGATAAATAAAAATTTGAATTTTTTTTTTTAAACTTCTTTTTTTCGTAAATTTTTTAATGTGTTATAAATTTTTTTTAGCATTTTTATTATAAAATTTTCTCGATTTTTTTTATAAAAATGTGTAAACATTTTCGAATAAAAAATCGAAAACATTAAAAATTCTCGAGGAAAGAAAAAGAAGTTTAGATAAAGAAAATTTCGAAACTTTTTTTTCGAAAAGTATATATTTTGAAAAAAATTTGTAAAAAATTTCGAAAAAAAAAAAATTTTTCAAAATTTTTTATAAAAATGTGTTAAAATTTTTTTTTCGAAAAAAAAAATCGAAACACTAAAACAATATTTTCAGAGGAAAAAGAAAGTTTAGATAAAAAATATTTCGAAATTTTTTTTCAAAAAAATGTTCGAAAATATATATATTTTCGAAAAAAATTATGTAAAATTTTCGAAATTTTTTTCAAAAATTTGAAAAAAAAAAAAAATTTCAAAAATTTTTTATAAAAATGTGTAAAAATTTTCGAAAAAAAAATCGAAACATAAAAAATTTTCGAGGAAAAAGCAGTTTAGATAAAAAAATTTCGAAATTTTTTTTCAAAAAAAATGTTCGAAAAAAATTATTTTTCGAAAAAAATTTGTAAATTTTCGAAATTTTTAACAAAAAAAATTTCGAAAATTTTTTTTTTTCGAAAAAAAAAAAGTTGTTCGAAAAGAAAAATTTTTCGAAAAAAAGATAACTATATTAAAACCACAGAGAGATTTTTTGCAACTTCCTCAAACAATCGTTACCAAAATGGACTAACGTTGTCACATAATAACTAACGGTACAAACGTTTTGTTCAAGTTGAAAAATAATTTGAAAGTACATTGGTGATATCGGTAATAAAAAAGTAAATGGTTCATTGTGGTAAATTTCAAAAAGTACGTTGCTATTCTATGGCTTTTACCCAATTAAGTTACTAGAATTATAAACAAACTAAAATTAAGATCGGTGTACTTAAAAATTAAAACCCAAAAAAAATCGTCTTCTCTCTTCCTCCTCTCTATGGCCGGTCGAACTCAAGGGAATGGGGGGTTAGGGATTTATGATTTATATTTATAAGCCTCCTAGTAGAATTGTAGATTAAGTCTAATTAGTTTTAGATTATAACTAGGACTTTAATTACTTTTTTTTCTTTTATTTACTAAAATTCGGATTACTATTAATGCCTAAAAAAATATTTTTTTTTCTTTTCTTTTATTACTTAATTAATTATCTTTATGCCTTAAGTTTTATAAAAACCTATGTTAATTTGTTAATAACCATTTTGCTTGTGAAAACTACTTTCTAAATAAATAACACTTTCATTTTCCAAATTTCATCTTTCTAAAAATAGAAAGTCTTCCAAAACTCTCCATATTTTATACAAACTCATTTCTTTCACAATGACACACTTATCTTTTATTCATACCTAGATATCATTAACCAAACCAATTCTCTCAAAATACTCAACCAATTCCATTATCACTATAAGTGATTAAAATGAAATTTTCTCCATCAAATAACTTATTTCTCTTAGCTTAACCTCTAGAACCTAAACTTATCTTCAATTACTAACATAAAAATAGGTATACGTATAATTACTTACACAATTAACGCGAAACCACTTCAATCACCAAAATCATTTCCTTGTCACTAAAAGTGAACAAAATGAACTTCACAAAATTCAACACAAATCCAATCCCAATGAGACAATCACGCTCAATGGATTGATTATCCAATCACACATAAACACATATAAACACACATAAACACATATAAACACACATAAACACATATAAACACACATAAACACATATAAAAACATAACCATACATTGCAACTGATATATTTAGGTCAACACTATGGTTTGACCAACCTGCTCAAGTCATGGTTGTCATAGTATCCCCACCTTGAGAAAATCTCATCCCGAGATTTAACTACTCAAGGCATTAGCATTATCGACAAACAACAGAGGACACTTAGACCTCATTTGATCCTAAGTAAGCTCAGGACTACGCTTCGAATCCCAACGAACTTTCACTAATGCTATCATACTACGCTTTTATTCATGACCTCTCGGTCCATAACATCATCGGTTCCTTGACAGAACAAAGAGTCTTGTCAACCTTAACCTCGACTAACTTCTAAAATCCGAATCCAACTGCTAATGACTTTGCTTACCCTCATAAGGGTGCAATTAGCAACACAACAACCCCAAATGAAAAGAAACATCTGACTACCTGAACCTCGCCCGTCATCAAGGAAACTCGTCAAAAACCTTAAGTTATGTAACAACGTCATTTACAACCCGGTCTCGTGACTCATCAAACAAGAACTGTTTTGAAACCAAGTTATAAGTTGTTACAAAGCCCAACGTTTTTAAAGAATCAGCTCGAATTTGAGTTTATTCATGAAATAACTTTAACCAAAATAACAAACACATCTAAGGGCATACTAAGGTCTACAAGAAACCTTACTTACCCAACTTCAACTAAAACTCCCAATGATTCCTTGCTCAATGAACAAGTGTGGATACTCAGCTTACCTAAAGTCCTAAAGACCTCCCTTCGAGTCCAATCGAATCTTAACTCAATGAACATTAACTTCTACTAGTTCTTTAGCAAAACCATAGTTTTGCCTATTTTAATTACCTCTAAAGGCACATGCAAACTCGCATTTACCAAATACTTCAAATTTTAACTTCTACTAGTTCTTTAGCAAAAACACGAAAGTGAGTATTCCAATTACCTCTAAAATCTACCATACTTGTCGAAATCAAACTCACTAAATAACATCCATCCATCATCTTTGCCTCATGTTCAATCCTTCCGATTGAAAGTGTGTTGGAGACATTCATGATCCGTATAGATTACTCTCCATGTCTCGTTCACTTAATGCCTCTAGCATTATAAGGAAAAATCTACCACATTAGCCATGTAATCCTTTATAAGAACCTCCAGTTGTTACGATGTACAAGCAATCACATTCTCCCTTTTCCAAGCATGCTTCCAAATCCTTGCTTCGCGCGTCATAATATACTACGAAATCGTTTGCTCCTTCCGGCAATGCCAAGATCGGCTCATTACCCATTTGATTCATTCCACATCTAGATAGCTTCCTCTTTGCTCCGCTTCCATGCTGCTGGAAAACTTCACGTACATCTTCTTTTCCTTCACTGACTCCACGATCATCTTTACGTGCGTATCGTACTCCTCCTTAGACTTCGAGTCGGTTTAAATATCGTCTGTATATATATGTTAACTAGCTTGTCTATATACGGCCATGCACACCCGGCTTATTAACTCTATGAAAACCGCTGGTGCATTGGTTAACCCAAAAGGCATAGCCGTAAACTTCAACGTGTCCATTACGCATCCTAAAAATAGTCTTAGCTGCTACGGCATCCCCGTACACCCTCCATTGTTGACCTCACCTACGAATTAACTATCTCACTCTCACAACTCCTCCATGCACAACCTAAAACTACCCACCTTTCTTCTCATCATACAATACGGACGCTTCCCACAACGAGTTACCATTCGAACCAACCCTCACCTTGCAACTCTTGCAATCATTCCAACAACTCGTGCCTCTCAAAGGACAAATGACACGAGCCTTCAACAAATCGCGTCGCTTCCTTATATACCTAATTTCCATACAAATCCATTTCCAGACGAGGGTAAAGCGCCTATGCTACCATCAACTCTAGACACCACGCCATGAAGAAATACCAAACTTCACAAGCACCAATTGGTATGTGACCCAAAAATCACTAATCCCAAAGAATAAACAACACCAACCGAATATAAACATTGACATAACGAACGAACCTCAGACCTAACAAGTGCATCAACGACGCTAGAAACACCTAATGAACAATACCACGTACCACGATCCATTAATTAAAAGATTAAGAACCTTTGTACCAAAACCGATTTTTTACCCAAGGAAACTTTCCTCATAACCTTATACCAATTCATATAATAACATAGACTCACCTTATTTCTAATCAAATAATTTTAAAAGTGTAAAAATAAATTTAAAAAAAATAAAAATTTTCATATACTTATTTTAATTATGATTTTATAAAAGAAATCAAAAGATGGTTAAAACAAATAAATTTTTGGCTGAGAAGGAATTTGGAGAGCAGGTAGTACCATGCGTGAGGAGCTTGTTTCAAATCATAAAGTGCTTTCTTCAATCTGAATACATTATTCGGATGATCTTGATTAACAAACCCTTCTGATTGACTCACGTACACCTCTTCCTTTAAAATCCCGTTTAGAAATGTCGTCTTCACATCCATCTGAAATACTACCATATTGTTGTGTGCAACGTATGCTAAGAATATTCTGATGTCTTCAATGCGAGCGACAGGTGCAAACGATTCTTCAAAGTATCCCCTCTTCTTGACGATAACCTTTGGCAACTAACCGAGCCTTATTTTTTAGCACACCGCCATATTCATCAAGTTTAACTTTAAAGATCCACTTTAAGCTAATGATCATAGCTTTGACTGGTCTTGGTACTAATTCCCATACCTCAAGCCGCTCAAATTCATGAATCTCCTCTTGCATGGTTTCGATCCAACAAGATTATTCCATTGCTTCTTTGTAATTCTTCAGATCTGCTTTAGCTAAGAAAGTGTAGAAATAGCATCATAAAGCATTTGTAGAAAGTTGACATCTTGTAGAAATAGGTTTTGATGGATCGTCGATGATTGTTGTAAACGAATGATCTTTTGTCCATCTTTTTGTGTAAATTGGAGGTTGTTGGAAAGTGTGCATGTTTGAAGTGTCTACAATCCTGGAAGAGGATTCAGTTGAACAGGTATCTAGAGGAGCAAATGGATTGGTAAATGTGTCAGTATCAAACTCTGCAACTTCTTCATGTGTTTCAACATTTGTAGAATTAAGTGGTGAGTTTGTTGCTTCAATGTTTAGTGAAGTACTTAGAGATGGAGCATCTTTATCAATAGAAGAAGAAGAAGAAGACGCTCTGACTGTATCTGGTGGAAGTAGAGTTGCAACGGAAATGGGGGTAGATACAACAATTAGAAGTTTGAAGTATTCATCGAACATTGGATGAAACAACAAATCCCAGTCTTTCTTTATAGGAGGTTTAGCTGATGTTGAAGCAGCCTGGTTAAGCATGAGTCTTGAACTAATGTGTCTAGAAGTCAAACCATGAAGTTCGGGTCCTGAACCGAGTTGTTTAGAAGCCATCTGAGTAAGATCATCAAATGGTACATTCATTGTTTTCATAATTTGTCTGGCCCTTTTGTTGTAGATCCGTTACGCCTTCTTAGATGGCAAATAGCCATGAAAATTCTAATGTTTGCTTTTGGCTGAAGTTTCCCAATATCCTCAAAGTCGTTTGTTAGATAACATAAAGCACCAAAAACGCGAAGATACTTGAGTTTTGGTTTGCGATCTCTGACCAGTTGATATGGAGTCTTATTGTAACGGGTATGGATTAGTGAGCAGTTTTGAGTATAACATGCAATAGCTATAGCTTCAGTATAACACCCTGTCACACCCCGCCAAGGCGGAAACGCGAGGCGTAAACAAGAATAGATATCATCACAACACATGGTGTCTATATAGAGAATACTAAAATGCATACAATAAAGTAAAGTACAGACACAAAGTGTCATAACAATACCTATAACCAACCAAAACATAAAAGGCGTCTTTATTGATGAAAAAGAGGCCTCGTCAATAAATGACATGCAAAAACATAATCCAAACAATTCATGCAAACACATTTATTCAAACAGAAAGCATAAATAACTCCAAGCATCCTACAGTCTCTTCTAGCCACTTCGCTCTATCTTAACACCATTAAGCTCACCTGAAAATGATGCTTAAAAACGTCAACACAACGGTTGGTGAGAGTCATAGGTTTAAGACTCACATTATAAACCTTTCAAACCAATTACTGTGATTATCAAAACAATATAGGACAATTATGCAACATATGAACTTATGCTAACATGCAAACCAAATCACCATATCAAACCAACCATACATATACTGGGTAGGCGTACCCCTCCGATCCTAATTCACTATTATTGAGTAGGCGTACTCCCCGATCCCAAATCAATAACACTTGACATGTCAATATAGAACATGCAAGTAAACCACATTCAACATGCAACAATAAGTCATATAGCAATCACATAATGTCCACATGAAAGCAAAACACATAATCACAGCAATTCAAAACCTTTTAAAACACAAGCATCATTTCCATCCCAATTTAAAAACATTAAAAGTGGGACTATGAAACTCACCTGATGCTTAGCTTCCCAAAAGAATCCAACAAAAGCTTCACAAACACTTCACGGATAATCTAAACAATTAAGCACACAATAAGCTACCATCAATTAGGAATTCAACCCAATATGATGTAACCTCAACTATGATGGATATATAAGCTATCTACCATAGTTCTATACTTGATTTCACCCTTTTCCAACTCTTATATATGCCATTTATACTTCAATGTTACACTTTAAACTTTCTGGTTTTAAGCAGAATTTTACACTCACTTACGCGTCCTAAACGCACCACTTAAACACTCCCATAATTCAAACCAAAATTCATCATGCTACTTACATGTCTTATGAACCTCTCCTAGCTCTCCCAAAGTCATTACCCTTTTACAAATACCCTTTAGAAATTCCTTAATCCAATATGTCCAGAATTCGTCCAGAATCTGACCTTCTAAAAGTATGACATTGGTTAACCAACTTAGACCTCACTATGACCTTAGCCAAAATTCAGGGGACACACACAATATATGAACTAACTTCCACGTGACTTAGAGCCTCTAACTCAATGTCTAAGTATTTTTAGAAAAATAAAAATCAAAACTGAAATTCGTCACTGTTTTACACACTGATTTTGTAATGACCATTTGACCCACTTCCCGACCATAAAAACTCATGAGGCCGACTTTTCTGGAAAGTAGACTCTCTGAGGTTATCTCCAGTATGTTGTAAATTATTTATTTGATCTTTTATGATTGAGTTATGCTCGTTACAAAACTGCCTAACTTTCTGCAGTGAATTAAACGTCTAATTCGAGTGATCTAAGCCCTAACGCATGATCTTATCGCTAATCCGATCGATCTAATGATTAAGCCATCATCATTATAACATAAACTTTCTGAAAATTAAATACCCTAATTTATAAACCCTAATTTAAACCCTAATCCATCATAATTAAGTTACTAGAATTATAAACAAACTAAAATTAAAAGATCGGATCGTACCTTAAAAATAAAACCCAAAAAAAATCGTCTTCTCTCTTCCTCCTCTCTATGGCCGGTCGAACTCAAGGGAATGGGGGGGGGGGGTTAGGGATTTATGATTTATATTTATAGGCCTCCTAGTAGAATTGTAGATTAAGTCTAATTAGTTTTAGATTATAACTAGGACTTTAATTACTTTTTTTTCTTTTATTTACTAAAATTCGGATTACTATTCATGCCTAAATTTTTTTTTTCTTTTCTTTTATTACTTAATTAATTATCTTTATACCTTAAGTTTTATAAAAACCTAAGCTAATTTGTTAAACCATTTTGCTTGAAAACTACTTTCTAAAAATAACTTTTTATTTCCAAATTCACTTTCTAAAAATAGAAAGTCTTCCAAAAACTCTCATATTTTAACAAACTCATTTCTTTCACAAATGACACACTTCTCATTTTAATCCATCACTTAGATATCCACATATTAACCAAACCAAATTTCTTAAAATACCCAATCAATTCCATTATCACTATAAGCGATTAAAATAAAAAATTTCCATCAAATATCTCATTTCTCTTAACTTAACCTCTAAAACCTAAACTTATCTTAAATTACTAACATAAAAATACGTATACGTAATAATACTTACACATTTAACACGAAAACGCTCAAATCTCAATACTCATTTCCCCGTCACTCAAAGTACAGGACGAAATGAACTCAACAAACTTCACCATCAATCCAATCTCATTGAGATGATCACACTCAATAGATTGATTACCAAATCCCCACATATACACATATAAACACATACAAAGGTGTAGAAATGAAGTGGCGCGCAACGTAGGAAAAGTGTCTACCTTCATCACATAGAGAATCAGGCTAACAATGTTTTGTATAACACCCCGTTTTTTTAGGGTCATTGTACATCGTCAATAAATTCAGTATTTATATTTAGTATTGTACACGTTTGCTTTTAAATTGAAATCGTTAAGTTAAATCGCGTAAGCTAAAAATTATCGTTCAATGTAAACGGGCATCAAACAATTAAGTGTTTACATCAAGCAAGTGTTAAATAATTATTTAGAGGATAATTATTAAATTTGCACATTTTATTTTTATTGGTTACGTAAAGTGTTTATGTTTCACGATAAAATACGTTTAGGCATACCCGAAACCACCAAAACTTATCTACGCTTCAACAAATACCTATTTTTATGCCCAATGCTCAAAGTTTTATAAAATTCACCTATGTTACTCTTGGTAGCTAATTTGTATATAAAGGGAACCAACTAAATACTAAATGTTACAAGTATTTACCTTTATATTTAAACTACAACTACAAGTGTTCAAGTAATGCAAGTATTATACCACAAAATATCAAAGACTTTCCTAGCCCTTCCCCCCCCCTTAAATTTCAGTTGTAGTATAGTCCCAAGGGGACATTGAGCTCACAAAAACCTTACAAAGTCTTGTACAAACTCTTCTCATTAAACATTAGGATTACATGACTAGAAATTAACCAAAGACTTCCTTAATTCCCTCCCATTGTCTCTTTGAACCTTGACCACTTCTAATAGAAGTCTTGACTAGTATTTGAAGTATATAAGGCAAGTGCTAGTAAGAGAACACATACACACTCATTTCTTAAGGTGAAAACAACACATACACTCTCTTTTGCCCTCTCCAAACCCACGACCAAACCACAAGAACCATATACAATCCATAAAATTTTATTTACCACACATTCAAGTATTCCTACATCATTTTTAAGATCTACTAAGGTGTTTAGAAGGTTTGGTTTGGGGTTTACAAGTGTTAAAGCAAGAAGGTTTTAGATTAGGGTTTTGCTTGAAATTAGGGCTTTCAAGTGTTGTAAGCTTGGGTTAAGTAGCTAAACAAATGTTTAGATCATTTTGTTCATCATCCTACTTCATATTAAGGTTCCTAAAAACCTTAATCTCTTTACATTTATGATTTTATGGGTATATAATGGTTATATAGTTAATCACCATCTAAGGAACATAATGAGATATAAAATGATTTTTATTCTTGTTTATAGTTTTGGTAAACTTTTTCATATGATATATGAATCTTATGGATCATGTTATAAAGAAGTATATACACTATATGAGTGTTGGTTAAGTTATATAAAGTATATATACTTATAAATGTTCATGAACAAATGAGTATTTAAGCTTGATGTTCTTGTGATTCTTAGACAATATATAGACTAATCATGGACTAGAGACCCTAAGGATGTAAGACATGTGATATTGAAGGTTGTAATGGACTTGTAACAAGTGTACTAAACTAAAAGTTATAAAATCAAGGTTTAAACATAGTTTTAGCAAAATGACCAAAGTGGTCTGATCAAAACTCAAAAATAAAGTAATTATTTTATATTTTTATAAAATACTACATGTTACAAAGATCGTAGGCATATAAAGAACTCAAAAAACCGATTTATAACGAAGGAGATACGCTAATTTCAAGTTACGCGATAATAAACGCGTTTATAAAAGAAATTTTATAAAAACTTTTTAAGTTTCACTTATGATATATACAAATGGTTATTTTTATCAGATAGTACATATTTTTAGGATTCCAAAACATTAAGAATAGTAATTTTTAGATCAATAACGAAGGAGTTATGAATTACGCAAGTTATCGATAATAAATACTTTGATAAAAATAATTTTATAAAAGTTACTGTTCACATCAGATTTATATATTTTGAAAACATCATTAATATGATAGAACTTTTAATTATGAAGACGTGCTCAAAAGAATCACTAAAACGGAGCTATAACGAATAAAACACGACGTTTACGAGTTTACGATAACTAAGTTTATAAAAATAATTTTATAAAAACCATGAACAGTAAAAAGTATTGTTCACCAAAGGACATGAAATACCAAAATGTCATATTTTGATACATCATCTTAATACGAAAGAGTGGGCGTAAGAAACATACCAAACGGGCTTAAAACGAGAAAGATACACACTATTTTATACTTGTGCATTATTTTCTGACGTGAATGGTGTTGGTTCGTTTTTTTTATAAATTTTTGCGAAACATTATAGAATCGTTTATATAATATTTATACACGTCTTAAACTTTATAAATATTATTTTACAAAGACAATGGAATTATTTATTCGATTATACGAGTACAAACACATAGTATTTATTTATCAAATGCGATTTAAATATGATTTCATAAACACAATTAGATGGTGATGTAGCTATATAGAATTGTATACGGTATTAAATATTCAAAATGTTTAGTGCTCATACAGCCTATAATTAATTAGGTTGCATTTGGGCGTTTACGTGGTGCATTTTCTGTGATTTACATTGATAGTTCATTCACTCAAGGTGAGTTTATAGCCCCACGTTTTACTTGTTTTACATATACGTTACAACTTTTGGGGTGAGGACATGCTTGTTACCAAATTCATTTACGTGATTGATTTGAATTTATTACGTGTGCATTTACAATTCATTTTACAAACTGGTCTGCATACTCAATTACTTATTTTGGGACGAAATACATTGCTTGTTTCACTTCATTTTTTAAAACAAGGACATTACTTTACTTTTACCTAAATGATTACGGATTAGCTTACGCGGATTGAACTGTGAATTACTTGGAGGGTGAGCGCGAATGTTATGAAATAGATTTATTCGGGTGTGACAGCCCCGTTCGGGTGATTAGCTATTACTGGTGTTGAAACTACCGAGCCAACGAACGTTATAGCATGTCGGAGCACAACATTTAACTGAACTTGAACAATTACCATGCCTTGAATAAAGTGGCATATATATGAGTCTACGCACCAGTTTCAAGAACTTAGAGTAATCCTAATCATTATATTATACTCACATGAATATTTACGTTGCCTTGAATAAAGTGGCAATACATACTTTGAACAATGATGGTCTAACTATACATACTTTTTGGTGACTATTTGGGGATTTAAATGGTCATGCATACTTTACAAAACTGTGGTTTAACATTTATACTTAAACAAACATATGAACTCACCAACTTTATGTTGACACTTTTAAGCATGTTTTTCTCAGGTGAATTAGATGCTTGGCTTATGTGATGTGCATTGGAGTTTAAATAATTCAAGATTTCCCTTTAAACGACACAGTTAGAGGTCGTTCTCTCATGACCTGAGCAATGGTATTATGAAGTAATGCTCCCGGAAACATATTCCGATGCGACCCATTTTTAAGGGTGTTACAGAGAAAACCTTATAACGTTGCTTACATTATTTTCTGACACTAAGCTAGATGTCGAGTCCTTCTTCGGGTATAACCAAACCCGTTATGTTTTGTGTCCCAACATAACAAACCTTATGTTTTATGGCCTAAACACATAAATCGCATCGCTTACAATATTTTCCGACACTAAGCTAAATATCGAGTCCTAATCTTAGCTAGAACCAATCTACCACTTCACCAACGTATTTTAAGGCCTAAAATACTAGTCGACACACAATCTACACTTCTGAATTTATACACTATTCGGATCTACATAATTACACAAGAGTTACAATATAAAAATGAAATCTACTCTATGACATACAAGTAAAAAAAATATAATCACTTCTATGCAACCCACCCAATCTACTACATGATATACAAGTAATCAAGGATGATCACTTCCATGTAGAGACATCCTATACTTCACTACATACCCCTTGGTATTAGTGGAACTAACATAGAGTGTAACCATGATCCATGCCTTATGCTAGAACCATGATCAAAGATGAAGGAAGAAACTCTATATGTTTTTAGTAGTGGTGCCATGTATCTTCATCAAGAGGAGGGGGGATGACTTTGCTTGGCTATTTATAGAGAAGTCATTACTTGGAGAAGTCTCTTTTATCCAATGGATAATAGGGTGATTGGATAAAAGAGTGAACTTACCAAACTCTATTGGGTCTTAATGGGCTAGCCTGTTTACTTGGCCCAATCCAACTAGTGAAGCCCATATGAGTAAGAGTCTCGGGATGTCAAGATCGAGTTGATAAAAGTATACTTGTGGTGGATAAGGATGGTGAGATATTCGTAAGTTGAAGTATACATCTACGAGTAACTTGTGAACTTTACGTTATGTTTTACAAGTTACATGTTTGTCGTCACCAAAACAATAAAGAGAATGTATAGATTAAATATCATAATATTTGCACTAACAAGATGCTTCTAATAATACAGTTTCACTGATATACGCCATAAAAAAATTTGGGCCAAAATTACCGTCCTAAACTATGTTTCGGTATATTGCACATCTTTTCAAGAACAAAGCAAATGCAAATGAAAGAATAATTTCTAAGGTTCTATTATCTCCTACACTTATTTTGAACATTGTCCCCAATGTTCTACAAGTACCCGCAAAATGAATAAAGGGAAGATAAATAAAAACAAAAGAAGCTAATACTCCCCTGGTTTGCTCAATATCAGAGAAGAAACAAGATGATCCGGCTAAATCTTCATCCAAGAATCGTCCAAGTGAAAATCCAAAGAACTTTCAGATTCTCCTTATTAATATAACCTAAAAATCAAAGACAAAAACAACTATACACAGCATAAAATCAACGGTAAATAATATACAACCTTATTTAATCATAAACTAAAGTCCTAAGAAAGCAATAAAGATAGAATGTTAGTACTAATGTAATTGTGGTTTTCGACAAAAATATGGAAAATTAAAAATTCTAGAAATTTAACAAAAATACATTTTCAAAAATTCGAAAAAATGCGGATTTCTCCACTGCTACAATTTTGACACCGTCAGGAACACCTGACAGCTTTTACGTTCTCGTTTTCTGGAAAAATTTCTGCAAAAATAACCTATTAATTATTTCCTAGAAAAATTACTGCATAAACCACAAAAACGGTTAGTATAAACATATGACTCAAACAAACAAACATAAAATATGTATTAAATTAAAATTGTCTATTTTACATGTTTGAAAATGGTTCTTAAAAATCAGATATTTCATCGCAATTAAGACGAGGTTAAAGACAAAACAAAGCATGATCACATATTATCAAACATATAAGAACAAATAATGAATATTAAAACACATGACACTCCTAAAATGAATAAAATAAAAAGATTGGATTGCCTCCTAATAAGCGCTTGTTTTTGTTCGAGTCACGAGCCTGGCTCTACCCTTATTTAACATTTAAATGGGAGGGTTTCCCTACACTTAAGGTCAAGTGCGGGTGATAGTAACGATACACACCATTATGGTGAAGAGGAGCCATATGTTGGAAAAGCAATGGTTGAAATATATGCTCTATATGGTGTGAATCTTTAATTCTAACCTTCTCTACTTCTTTTGGCTTAGTGGGTAAATTAAGTCCTCTTCCTAGAAAAGAAACTTCTTTAGATTCTAATTCCCAATCATCTTCTATCACCTCCAAATTCAAAAAATTAACACATAGGGATCCACTATGTCATAATAATCCTGGTTTAACTCCATAATGTTTCTTATGATCATCTATACATGGGTAATAATAGCAATACACATCCTTAGGGTGGAAAGACGCCACGTGAGGTGAAGGCGGTGTAGAAATGGTCAAATTGTCTACTAACTTTATCATAAAACTATTCGGACTATATGGTTTGATGGGTGGTTTGGGGCTTCCTTTGTCTCCTAGATTTACATCTAAGGATGGGAAATTTGGTAAAGGTTGAGGCTATAGTTCATCAAAACTAGGAACTTTCCTAGAACTAAGAGGAATGTCATGATTACAAGTATGCAAGCCTAAATCCTTTAGTTTTGTTTGGTCCAAAGGTTCTACCTCCATTGGTGTTCCTAAAGGCTCTTCTACTTCTTTCAGGTAAGTCACAGGCGGTGTGTATTCCTAAAATAATAGTAGGATTTGTAGGGTACTTTATGGGCTTGTATTTCCTACCTCATTATTCATCATACATATCCTACCTATATGCTCATCACATGCATCAGTAGAACCTAATAGGTATCTTAACTCCAACCATCTCATTCCTAACTAACCGAGCCTTCAAATTTTCTATTATTTGATCAAATGTCACACCCCGTCAGTGGCGAAAACATAGGATGCGACGATATCGTTCATCGCACAAGATACAAGATCATACACTTTATAATTTACAAAGAAATGAGACTTGGGTTTACATAAATTTTACAAGTTAAGACTTGACAATAAAATAAACAAAACCCCTATTGACCCAATCCCCTTGTGTTACATCTTTGCTCTTCCAACATCATTCATATACCTTTGATTGACACACCTGAAAATGATACTCGAAAACGCCAACAATAATGTTGGTGAGCTCATAGGTTTAACCTTAAACCCAAAAGTTGTGGCAATATCTCAAATCAGTGGACAAAAGTGCAATATGATAGTGAATATATGCAAATCATCCATGACTTAGCATCCCCACTAACTATGTAAACACGACCTAGCATCCTCGCTAGTCGATCACCATGCCCTAGCATCCCCGCTAGTCAGGTAGCAGAATATGTCCCTTACGCACCTAAAGGGACTACCAGCTAGAGCACTATATTAGGGCAGGACTACAAATAGACATGCCAAATCCTTGCCAATCATCCTTGCCATGCCAAACACAATACACGAAAGTAAAATCACAACCCTTGCATGCCAAACATAGTACATGCAAGTAAAGTTACATCATATATATTCACATAGCAATCATAAGCACATAATTGTCCCAAAAACAAAACCCAAACACCAAACCACGATATGCACAGTACACTATCCAAAAACTCCAACCACCGTATGAGTATCATTTTCCCCCAATAGAAAAATAGTAGAAAATTAAGGCTACGAGAACTCACCTCAATAGAAAATAATGCAAACTGCACAAGTCTCAAACTCAATGCACAAATAATCTTAACGCAAGCGCACAGCAGTACACCCGGCCATCGACCTCCCATTTAATGACCCTTTATTACTTGATTTGTGTACATCCACTTGTCTTATTGTACAAGTATTCGTCTTTACTCATACCAAGATTCTCAATTCCGTTACAAAAACCTCTTTCCTTATCACAAAACCTTTACTTTTTATCTCAAAACCATTATCTCATAACAAAACCGTTATCTCATAACAAAACCGTTATCTCATAAAAAACCATAAAAAACTATTATCTCATAACAAAACCGTTATCTTTTACCAAAACTATTATCTTTTACCAAAACCGTTATCTCGTACTATGGTTGTGTGGTAAATTACTCAAAACGACTCAAAACACTTGGGCTAAGTGCGACATCAATACAAAACACTCAAACACATCCAACATCTTGAACGAAACGACTAACCCAACGGTCCAAGAGAATCCGACGAGAAATAAGTGGGAGTTCGAAGATCAAAAATAACGAATAAACATTTTCGCAAAGCTAAAAGGGTAATTATTAAACCTTGTCATTTTAACATAATTCACGCTTGATCGTTAAATCTCGACACTTAAAGTTTATTAAAAGTCATGTTTCGTCCTTTAAACGTACCGACACAGAATAAGTTTTCACAATATTTTCTAAGTGTGGGATTTTTACAAAATTTCGGCATGACCCGTTCGTTTATACAATATTTCCAAGATTTTAAAATCTTAATTCTAAACACTCTTCTAAGTCCTCAATTCCAAACATTTTTCCTAATTCTCGGTACCTTCCAACCAAACGCCAATTTTATATCTCAAAAATATTTTAACAAAACGCATTTCCCTCCATCGACTTTCAATATTGACATGAAACATGTTTCACTTTAAAAATCCACTTTAAACGTATTAAACCACTAGTTTTCGCTTATTGGGCCTTAAGGCCCAATAGAATTGCAAAACACGTTTTCTAAGTTTTCCATAATCCGTTTTATTATTTTAAGCCCGAAGCCAAAACATAAGTCGAAAATATAAGCTTAAAAGCCATTATAAGCTATAAGTCAATAACAAGCCGAAACAATATAAACCAAATTCGATTATAGGTAGAAACATAATAACCCGAAACCACATAAGCCGAATAAGCCATAAGCTCAAAATATAAGCCAAACTAAATAAGCCATAAGCTGAAAAAATGTAAGCCAAAAATAAGCCAAAGCCAATATAAGCTAAACCCAAATAAGACGGAGCTAAATAAGCTAGAAATCAAATAAGCCATAAGCCAAAAATAAGCCGAAATAATCAAATTAGCTCAAACTATGCCTATTTTTAAGCATCTTTCAAAATAAGCCCAAAAAGTACTTTGACAAAATTATAAAAATACCACCACAACCAAAATATTCAAACTTTCGACCCTTGTTTCTTCTTGATCGAGTTTGACGCAAACAAACACCCTTTTCTTAACACTTTTCGTTTTTAAGAATTGATTTTTATGACGTTCAACTTGTACAACTAGTATTAAGACACTGTTAGCCTCAAAATATTAAGCCGAACTGGAAGTTCGTTCGTTACGTGTACGAGTCTCGGTTATTTAATTAGTTAATGTTGTAATAGTATAATATCAGGAATCAGGCTCGATAGTTAATCTAATATTGTATATGTTTCGGGTTTAATCCCAAGCAAAACCCGAGCCCGAGTCCTAGTTAAATATCCCGCGCGTCACATTAAATGTGTAGGGGTATATATAGATATTTTTACTTAGAAAATATCTAACTCTCTCTTTTCTAATAATATCTTTTCTTTTCTCTCTAACCTCTCTCTTGTTTCTCTCTCTAGAAATCATCTCTCTTTCTCTTTTCTTGATCTAGATCCGTGTATGATATGAAGTGTATGTGTTAAAGGGATCCTACAATTGGCATCAGAGCTACGTGTGGATTCGTGGTTGATTCTTGTGGTTCAACAAGATCAAATTCGTGTGTCATTTGAAGTAAAAAAAAAATAAAAAAATCAAACCCGGATTTTTGTGCTTAGATGTGTGAATGTTTATGTTATTAAGCAAGATCTAGGCATAAGGTAACTAATTGTGCAAGAGAAATCAAGTTAAAAGGTCAAAAAGGGTGATTTTTAGGCGATTTTTGGTGGAAAAAGTCGTATATTTCGTCGTTGCGTTTTGACTCTCTGGCAAAGTTCTTGGTTGCGTTTTGATCATTGGTTGCGTTTTGATCATTGGTTGCGTTTTGATCATTGGTTGCGTTTTGATCATTGGTTGCGTTTTGATCATTGGTTGCGTTTTGATCTTGGTTGCGTTTTGATCATTGGTTGCGTTTTGATCATTGGTTGCGTTTTGATCTTGGTTGCGTTTTGGTTTTGAATCGTTCGGCTGCGTTTTGATTCATTGGTTTGCGTTTTGATCATTGGTCCTTTTTTTTGCGTTTTGATCATTGGCTGCGTTTTGATCATTGGTTGCGTTTTGATCTTGGTTGCGTTTTGATCATTGGTTTTGATTGCAGGTTGCGTTTTGAAGACATGTATTGCGTTTTGACTAAGGAATACTCTGCCCAATTTTTTATTTTGTTGCGTTTTGACCAAATCTCAAGCTGCGTTTTGATTAAATGGTCATTGCGTTTTGATTCAAAAGTCACTGCGTTTTGTTAAAGATCGTTGCGTTTTGCTTAAATTTCGTTGCGTTTTGATTTAACTTTCAAATCCAAATTTCGTTGCGTTTTGCTTAAATTTAGCGACATTTTTTTTAAGTAAAATGAAATTTTTTCTATAGCTTTTTTAACTTATTTTTTAATTCAGATCCAATTTTGGTACCTAGCGGTAAAAAAACATTACGGTCGACACCCTTTTAGAGACATTTTTTTGGGGAGAATTAGTAAAATAAAAAAATTTCGATAGCATTTTTGTAGCTTATTTTTACACAAATTTTAGATTTTGTTATTTTTTAAAGGTAAAAATAATTTTTTTCATAATCAACTGCGCCGAATTCAAACAAACCAAAACCAAAACCATCGAGAAGGACTTAAACTAACAAATCATTCACAACAAACAAACCATTAACTACCAACGATCATTCATTCACGGTTATCTAGTGATCTTGTAAAATCCCGTTAATCATTTGTCGGTTTTGATCATAGACGAGTAAAATCCCGTAAACGTGAATTGCATACAACCATAATTTCAATCACATCATATCACTTTATGATCAAACAACAACTTTCACACTTCATAATTCATTAACCATTTCATTTTCATATGTCTAATCCCGTCAATACATCCTCAACAGTAGTCAAATGCACATAAACAATCTCATGGCAAGCTGGTTCAAAAGATCGTTCCCACCGTATGCTTGGACCAAAGAAGATTTTCTCAGTGGCGTTCACGTTTTCTTACGCTTACATTGACACTAAAGCAAACGGTGAATATCTGAGGAAATGCATATTTGATGGTCAATACAAGTCTTAACTAGCGTAGTAATTTGAAGCTGTTGCTGCAAAGTTAAATGCTCTAGCAGTACCAGAACATGACGAAGCTTTGAGACAGTACACAACATGTCTGAAGAGAAAGCAAAACTGTATTTTAAAGCTGAAAAGGAAGCTATTTTCTTTCTTCTAACTGGTATTGGAGATGAAATCTACTCAACTGTTGATGCATGCAACACTGCTAATGAGATGTGGACAAGCCATGAAAGAATTCACAAGGTGAATCATTGAACGTTTAAGACATCAAGTCTATTGTTATGGGAATTTGGAAGTTTACTTCTCGTGATGGAGAATCCATGTGCGTCTTCATTACTCCCGGTTTTACAAACTGATGAATGAGTGACATAGGAACAACTTGCAAAGTTACAACAATGCAAGTAAATGTTCAAGTTCTTCAAACAGCTTTCAAACCAGATATGGTCAAGGTTGTGTCGCTTTATCAAGCAATCAGAAAAAATAGACACCATCTCATATCACAGACTATTTGACATTCTCAAGCAGTTTCAGAAGGAGGTTAATGATATTCGTGCTGAGAGAATAGCCAAAAGTGCAAATCCATTAGAACTTCTTGCGGCTGCTCAACCATATTCAGATAATTACTATCAAGCACTAAAACCTCTAAGAACAAATACAACATCAGCTTCCACAAGACCAAGTGCATCACCAAGACACAAAGCAAAGAGATCGCCAAACCAGTTACACACAATCTGAGTCGGATGTCTGAAGAAGACAGTGATCCTGATCAAGACTCAGAGGGATTAAGGATATGCAAAAGAATTGCAATCCTTGAAAGTTTTTCAAGAAGCTCTACAAACACTCCAACAACAACCCTTCGAATCCCACCCCCCCCCTCTTCAAACTCCAGGAACAAGACTGAGATACCACACCTAGGTTATAACAACGATTTTAATCAGTCAGGGCAGTTTGGGAATCAAAGGACAATGATAGTTGCTAGGGCTAGGGAAACTGTAGGCAGTCCGGTAGTGCAACAAAAAGGGATATGGTGCTTTAACTGCAAGGGATTTGGCCACTATGCAAAGGAATGCAGGAAGCTAAGCGTGTTAAAGACTACTCGTATCCACATAGGAAAAGTTGATGATGTGCACTAACAAAGCTGAACAAGGTGTTCCAAATGCCAAGCAGAGCAAGCTGATTGGCTAGAGGACACGGATGAAGGTGATTGTATGAACATGAATTGGAAGCACATATTGTTTTTTATGGCAAAGATTCAGGAGGTCTTACCTGAAGAATCCAGTTCTACTGATCAGCCATTGGAACAGGTACAAAACAATGATGAAAATAATGTGTTTGCCAATGAAAGACGACATTCTGAGCAACCTGAATCCATTAATGACACATATGTTTTGGAGAAGGATGATAGCAATGTCACTCCTGATTCATCAAATATATGTAATAATGATAATCAGGTTGACCAAAATGCTGCAGAATGTGTTGATGAGCGTGCTGCGCTTGCTAATTTAATTGCAAATTTAACTCTTGATACTGAGGAAAATAAAACGATTTTAAAGCAATTAAAGAAAGCAAACGCATCATTGACTCAAGAACTGAAGGAGTGCAGAACTAACCTTGATGAGACTGGTAGGGCTCTGGGGGAGGCTACTAGTTGTCGGGATAGTTGTCTGATTGCACTTCAGAACAAACAGAATGAGCTTGAGAAGTACATAGCCTTTAATGACCGGACGATTGATTATGACATTCTTCAAACAAAGTTAAATGAAACTCTAGGACTATTAGCTCGTAAAGACATTGACATAAAAGAAGGTTTAAAAACTAAAGCCTATGAAATTTCAGTTGTCAATCAGAAACACGATGAGTTAGTCAAAAAGAGTCTCTTAACTAAGTCACAATTTGAAGGTCAACTCAAAGAGAAAAGTAAGGTCATTTCGGATTTAAAGGTTAAGGAAGGAAGAGATATTGACAAAATGATTGAAATGGACAAAACAAATAAAGTTTTGAATGAAAATTCTTTACAAACGCAATCAAATCAATTCAGTCCATTCATATGTTAGTCACCCAAAGCGCAACATATAATGGTAGATCAACCTTTGCTAATCCTAAGTACCTCAAGGTAGCTCAATTCTTGAAAAAACCTTGTTTGTATGAGTCATATGATTTCTGATCATGCAAAAGATTTCTGACCTACATAGGATGGAGACAGTGACTCTTGAAAAGGAGAGTAGATCAAAATTGAATAAAGACACAGTGAAACCATTGATTTACACATATCAAAAACAGTCTTTATGAACATTTTCAAAACCCACCATCCAAAACCTTTCTTGATCAGTTGGAACGCGATAAAGAAGTTAGGAAGACAATGTGGAGAAAAACGTTTGTTAGGCAAAGCAAAACATCGCTAAAAACGTTTGCCTTTCTACCGTATCGAAACCATTAGTAAAGTAGACAAGCTTATACAACGAAATGACAAACAACTTTAATCATTTTAGAACGATTTGTGAACAAGCTTGGTCTAATCATACTAGGAGTTCTTTTCGTAACCCAACTGTGATATAGAAGTTTTGATAAAATCATTATTGATGCCTCTTTCAATCAAAACTATAATGACGTTATTGTTTTGTTCATGAAACTAAAAACAGAAATGCATGAAGACTTTGAGTACGTTAATCACTTTGAAATAGAGTTTGACGAAACTTGTATCTGAAAAGGCTGAATTTTTCAACATTATATGATCTACTTCTCGAAAGTGTGTTGTATAAGATGTTTATATGTTTATATTTGCATTCTCTGTCTGATTTAAATGCTCATACTGGATTACAATGCTTATATCTTCACAAGGTCAAAGAATGTGAATGTCTTGCATAAAAATCTTTCGAAAACAAAAACTGAATCTGTTAACAAAGAAGTTCTTAATAATTTGTTAAAAGTTTTTCCTATTACTGATAAACACTCGATTATCTCTGAACTTGCTTTACAACAATGTAAAGAACAAATGAAAAACAACTCAGTTTGCAAAGAAAACGGATCGAATGTATTTCGAAAAGAACATGAACAATATCATGAAATACAGGATTTCAAAGCTCAAATGCAAGACAAGAACATAGCAATACGTGAGTTAAAGAAACTCATTGAGAAATGTAAAGGAAAGTACCTGTGGAAACTTGTTTATTCAACCATCTTGTTGTTAGTACAACCAGATGCTAACTGATCCAACACCATCAGTCTTAGGAAAACCGTACTCCTTTTTTAAAGTTCTCCTGAAATAGAGAAGTTTCAAACGAAACAGTCGGTTAATAAAACTAATGTGTCGGATGGTTTATTTAACCAAGTCACTCTACAGAATTTGCCTCAGAATAGAAAACAAGCGGAAATACACTCGAATGTGCTTAAACCAGGAATGCATAGGATTGCCACTAGCACAAAACAAAACAGAGAACCGCAGTTGCCTCATGCTTCTAGGAATACTAATCCTCACGTGTCTAAATCTACAAGAGTAACTCACCCTACTAGTGTTAGCAGACCACAGCTTAAGAGCTATCAAGTGAAAGATAAGGTCGTGCCAAACATTAGTCAAGTGAAGTTTACAAAGAAGGAAGTAGAAGACCACCATAGGATTTCTAGTATTTCTAAGAAAACAAAATCTGTAACTGTGTGCACTAACACTACAAATTCCAGAACTTCAAATGTGAATGCTGTTTGTGCTGAATGTGGAAAATGTGTGTTTAATTCAAATCATGATGCTTGTGTTTCTAGATACTTGAATGTCATGAATGCTAGAACTAAGAAGCCTAATGTACTAGTGCCTATTGAGTGGATAGTAAACCCAAGAGAGAAGCAACAAATCTGTTGCAACATACCTAAGAAAAGAGTTACATAGATAACCATTATTCATACACCCTGAGTTATCTTTAAGGGGTTGTAGAGAATACAAATAGGCATGGAAGGTGGATAGAAAAGAATGGCTTCAGAATACAATGGACAAAACGACACCTATCTATGTAGACCCTAATCTTAATGGAAAACCAACGGAGTAGGAATCTTTAAGTAATGTTCGTTTTAGGATGGATTCCTACGGAAAAGTTATTAAAATCAACTCTTGCACAAGCAAGGTTGAAAGTGAACCCACACATGGTTCAAATGTAGATATCCATCATATTCATGCATGCAAATAAACTCTGGGTTTAAGTGCAGGTATATCATTTAATGGTCAAAAGCAACAAAGAATTGACCTAAATGCAGATGCACTATACAATGAAAAGCAAGAAAATCTTATAGTGTGGTTGCTAAAATTACTGATATCTAAGAAACCAGTGCCAGAATGGTTTCACAAAAGATGAGCTACATCAAATGTCGTCTGCTAAAAATAACACTTTAGGCCCCGTTCCTCAATGTTTAAAAGACGTTTGATTACAGCAGATCAAGCCTCGGTCTTCATGGCAATGATGTTTGTTCACATCAGTTTAGGCATTGTTCTTCATCAAATGACTTCTGATCATAACCGTTCAGAACTCAAAATTCACGACCACAACAATGAACAGTCAAGTTCAAAGCTGGTTCCAAAAGTTGTTCCTTAAGCAAACAAGACAGCTACATCACAACAAGAGTTGGAATTACTATTCCACCTTCACATAGCAATGCTAAGGACAACAGGTATATATATATATAAATACAAAATCTAAAAAATAGAAAATTTCCAAAAAGATTCTTCTCGACATGTCTCTTGGAATCGATAACATTTACGTGCTTAGAAATGTCGATTAACATTGACACGGGTGTGTAAATGAAGTTCGAGCGAGAGTTTTCAAATAGTTTCAAAACATGTCATTTCTAATTTTCTAAATGGCTTATGTGCAAATGTCAGTACATAACCCGGACTTCAAATAAAGGAAGGTTTATAACTTATCCTCACAACGAGAAAATTAACGTTTCTCGGTCTTGAGCTGTTCTTACAAGACATTCAATGTTTTTAGCTCAAGAAAAAGGAAAGTGTACGTTTCAGTGCGCTTACCCTTACCGTTAGAAGAGAAGTCCTCTAACATCTGGTTTTTCAAAAAGTTGAACACAATTTTTCAAGAATTTCTCGATGACAATTCATAATCTTTCAAAATTGTGTGTTCAACACTCCATCCCTCACAATGTTTTCAAAAGACAACAATTTCTCAATTGGTCCTATTTTTGAGGGGGAGTTTTTCGAAAAACAAAGTTTTAATGTTCTTGGATACATCAACAACGACAATTCTTATGTATTCAAAACATTATCAAAATGTTCCAAACCATTCATGCTAATAATATTTTCTCCCACAGATTTTTCAAGACATATTTTAATCACAAGGTATTTCAAAAACTAAGTGTTTATTATTTAAAATAAGGGGAGAAAATGTATTTAAAATATGATCTATTCGACTCAATGTGCTGAAGAAAAGGTTTTATGGTTCGATCTTATACCCAACAACATCTTAATTTCACGACGAATCTGAAGTCATAAGGTGGTTAGGTTAGGAATCAATCCTATGATCCAACCAGAACCGGAGGATCTACCCAAGGATAATCCAAAGTTAGAAATAGCAGTCCTTAGGTATGATTGGAGATGAATGTATATAGGAATAATGCCGACTAAGATTGAGCTAACACTGGAACAATCACAACAAGGTGTTAGTAATGACGTCTTGGTAAGCATTGAAGGCGTTGAAGAATGAAAAAGAAATGTATGGATAAAGGGTCTAAACAAAGAAGCCCTCCACACAACTTAAGGCAGAAACCGGGTCAATACATATGCTGTCAGAATCACAAGTTGATTGCTGACATTGAAAACGACCTAATAGACCAGTGATGCAAGCAAACCCTTCCATAACCATTCGGGTTTCTCTAACAGAAACTTTGTCTCATTTGTCTGGAGATAACAAGTTATCAATGGACATCTCACTCCGAATTGTTGATATTAATAGGTGGCCAAATATGCCTCAGCCTACGACTACTAAAACCAAAATGCACTAAATCGAGTCTAGAGCATGGATCATAAAAAAATCTCAATAGGACACATTCCATTTCAAACACTTGTTGAACATCATCAATTCACAAGCTTGTTATCAAGTGTCCTACGACATATCATTTGATATTTGCCAGAACTCGGTGGATACTAATGTATTCACAATGAAGATGGAAATCCTGCTTGAGCCAGCATCAAACAAGCTCTTGGTAGGTGACTTGCGAGATTCTATATGAATCAAACTTGTGACAATTGGATATCGATTTGGTCTAGTAAATGAATTGACGGTTGATGAATTTTGATAAAAACATGACACTCTCGATGTGTTACAAAAACTCTTTAACGAGTGACACGTCGATTGATTTTCAAATTCAATTTTTTTTTAGTTTAGCACTAACGTAAACCTGCAGGTCATAACGGTGTAACGGCAACTCAATCCCATTTCAAATGCTCCAACTACGAAGACATAATATCTAGAAAGCTCAAGATTTAAAGACAGACTTCCGAAACTCTGATTTTAAGCTTTCAAGATAATTGCAAAAAAGTCTGAGAATGTTGGTCTAAGACACAAGATCGTTAGATGGCCATAGCGATAAGACAATGATGAAGGCCAAAGTCTATGATCGCAAGCATGAGGGACAAACTTACAACGAAGACAAAGGCCATGGAACACTCGCGCTTAAACGACCAAAAGCAATCTCACTGATCCTCATGATAGGAGTGTCTTCCCCAATGAACTCACTTTGGGGGAGATTGTTAGCCTGAATTTTATTGAGTCAATAAAGGAAGCTCGTTCCCGTGTTCAAGACCTCACTTCGGGGGAGATTGTGAGCCTCAATTTATTGAGTCGAACAAGGAAGCTCGGTCACTTAAACGGGGATGGTGCTTCGGTCTTTAATTAGTTACGTTTTAATAGGAAATGTATCGGGAATCTGGCTCGATAGTTAATTAATATGGTATATGTTTCGGGTTATCCTATGCAAACTCGAGCCCAGGAGGTCCTAGTTAAATTTCCACGCGTCACTTTTAAGTGTCGGGGTATATAAGGAAACATTTTCCACTTGAAAAAGTAGTTGTGAAAATATCTAAATATTTATCTATTCTCTCTTTTCTTCATTTCTCTCATCCTCTTTTCTCTCTTAGCACAACTCTTTCTTTTCTCATTTTCTAGGGTCTCTTTTCACTGATCGATTGGTATGTTATGAAGTGTTAACGGATATTTACACAATGTGAAAGTTGTGTTTTGCATCATTTATATCACTACTGCATAATTCATATATTACTTATATATATGGCACAATTATCATCCCTAATCATTATAAGCAGACCATTTCGCACACAGATAGATATGATTAGTATAAATGTAGAGCGATAGCGTAATAAAAAATGTAAAGCAAGAAGGTAAAGGAAATGCAAACCAAACGCGAATGCTGATTTATAGTGTTCGGTCACGAAGCCACCTCTCCGGCCCTACTCACTTCCTGAGTACCCACTCGGAGGTTACTTCACTAGTTTCACACAGCTCCCTTTAGGGGAGAAAACTGTACACGACTAGCTTACACCAATTTTTGACCCTAAGCAAAATGTCGAGTTCTATTCTAGCTAGAACCAAATCTATCACAAAACAAACACACCTCTTCATGACAATTGCAAAACTTGGCTTCAGACCACATGACTTCTCTCTTCACTCCATGACTATTCTTCACTTCACCAACTTCTCTACCTTCACACATTTCTATACTCACAACTTCTACTTCCAATTCAACTAGACACTACGTTGATCACACATCTAAAACACTACCTTACTAAGATCGCCATGATCTAACTATACACACCAGATCAACATGATCTAACTATTACACAAGTTTGGAATACATGGACTTGATCTATACATTGTGAATGTAAGACACGTCATGAATGCACTACCTATCCTATATAACTTCATATCTTAATAATAACGAAAGTTCTTCTCTTGCACTTGGAGGAATAATAGCTTCGAATCACGTGGAACAGAATTGAGTTAATATTAACTGGATCAAAGGAATGGTGAAAGGAGGGGAGTATAAACTGATTAGAATAGAGATAAGTTTGGCAAAAAGGGTAATGAATTCGCTTGGGGAATAGTCCAGTATTTATAGGCCAGCTGAGCTGGATTTTTGTCTGGGCGGTCCCCTTAATTAGGGGTCGGTCCCCTTATTATGTATGGGCGTTCGACCTTTAAAAATTAGGGGGGGCGCCCAGCTGCAGACGCTCCTTTTTGTCTTTTTTGGGAGGGAGGTGTTTTCTGGACATTTCTAGCCGTTTTTGGGTTAGAGAAAATTTAACATCAAAATATTTATTTGAATATATTATTTTCTTTTAATCTAAAAATGTTTTGTAAAAGTTATAAAAATGTTTGTGAATTTTTAAATAAATGTGAGGTTTGAATAAAAATTTCTATGATCATATAAATGTGAAATAGAGCATTTATTTTATTCATATCCTTAAGTGATTTAACGTCGGGTGTAAACATTCATTGAAGCAGACTTAAGACGTCAAGAGATGTTGTCGTATGAATGCATTGATGATTTGTGATCACGAGTAACTTAAGCACTTTACGTTATGCGTTATAGTTTACATGTTTGTCATCACCAAAATATAAAGAGAATATATAGATTAAATATCATAATATTTCTACCAACAGTATACAAGTCATATATGACGGGTAATCATAATAACAAGCATATCTACCGAATATGCAAAGAAAATCTTTTGACCTATGATTCTAAGCATATCAAGTGCATTAAGATTGGTTATATTCAAATATGCACTACATATCGGAATTCCTCCACACCGGTTCGGTGGTTTTAACATAAGGTAAGCGGTCTTAACATCATTCTACTTTCGGGTTGGTTACTCAATTTACCATATAATTCTCACAAGTATGATATTAATTTGTATGGCCAACACGATTCAAAATATATCAAGACAATTAATCCTTTCGGCTTATTTCAATTGCAATGATATACCAAAAGATAAACAATGATCCAAGTAAAGATAACATCGAATTCATAAGCATATATATTCACAAGTCATAGCAAAATCATCTAAATATTATATCATGTTTCACATATGAGAACAAATACAAAAAACTAATATTTCGACTACAACAACCACCAATCCTAAAACTAATAGTTTCATGATCAACCAACAACCAAATGCTACTAAGATAACCCGAAATATACAAAGTAACTTTTGAAAATCCGTAACATATCACCAAATGGAGTGTTTGGTAACAAGGTTTATGGCGGTAAACTTTGGAGGAAATTCTGGTCGTGATCCTCTAAGATTTCAAAGTGTAAGTGTTTAGATTCTAGAATGGTATGGTATGTGGTATTGATATGGTGTTTAGAACTTCAAGAAATTCGTAGTTAAGAGTGGTGCGTAGTTCTTGGTGATGAGAGGGGTGTGATGTGTCGTTGTGTAAGGTATATTTTTATGTATTAAGTTTTAAATGTTTATTTGCCAGACTCAACCAAATTAACACTTTACTGGGCAGTGTACCCGATGCAGTGGTAGTTTCGTAGTAAGTAGGGTGTTGAACTCTTGAAGCGAGGTAAAAATCTCTCAATTTTATTCTATATTTTCGGCTATCTAATTAAGTTAATTTATTTCTATTCAAAACCCTATGTCAGTCTAATCTAAATTCTAAAGGGTAAAAGGGGGTTTCAGCTCTGAGAGACTGGCATGGGTTTTGGTTTGGTGACTACAATCAATTCAAGGACACTTTAACCTACGCAAGAAAATTTACCGAAAGATAATAGAGCGGTCGAGCCTTATGATAGAAAATTGTATTTGCCATCATTAATCCGATTAGAGTTGGTTTGTTTATTCGTGGAGTGCTACTTATCTACGAAGATGGCATATCATTCTTAGATCTTAGTCGGGGACATCATCCATTAAACGACCTAGTCACATTAATTCTGTCCACAATTAAGCTTTGCTATAGAGCATTCCTTGTATTACCTGATTATAATGTATCTTAGGGATTAAAGCAATGGTGAGCTTGTTAATCTCCTAGCTCATAGAGACTTTACCACGTATGGTTTAATGGAAATTTATACTCTTAGTAGTCTATTGGTCTCAATATCCAATAGAATCATACAAGACTTGTTGAATTATCTAGATTCACCTAATAGTCAACATTATCAATTTAACAAAGGCAATTCGTTAAATAGTAAAGCCAGGAAGGTATCTTACAATTTTAGAAGGACAATATTTGTGATCCTATGATTCTAGATGTAGATATTACTATCATGGACGAGCTATCCTTCATCTAGGACTACTTGGTCCGTCCGTATCACCTAGATCCAGTTGTTAATAATAGGTCGAATACAAAAGCACGTAAACAAGTATTAAATTGGTTAACATAAAAAAGCATGCAAACGATAAATTAAGAATCAAGATATAAAAAAACCAAAACATTAAGTCTTCATAATAAGGGCTAATAACCAAAATGGTATTAGCCTTCAAACATCTAATTAATACAAGAGTTAATGGTTTAGCCAGGTTAAAACTAACCGAGTCTATCGAATGATCCCATAAACCTGAACGATTACAAAGTAATAGAATTTACACGTTGTCTTTCTTTATGGATTAGAATGCGTTGCAAGACCTCTCTGCTCTTTTTCTCCTCTAAAATTGACTTATGTGGTTTAGTATCGAGAATATGGATTTAGCTACACTTAAAATTCATTTTGAGTTTTCTATTTATACTGTTTGGAAGTCGGTTCGATACGGCGTATCCAAGGGATTCGATACGAGTATATTAGAGTTTCTTGGAGTAAGGACCATGCTTGATATCTTCCAGAATTTTCACATACTATATTTCCAATACGGCGTATTGGTCTTCTTTGGATACGGCGTATTGAGCTTATTTCCATCATGTCTTGGTGAGTGCAGGCACGGATTGCGTATCTTCCTGTGATGGGCCATACAACAATATACGGCGTATGGTTGTTAGAATCATTAACTATCAAAAATATCTTCATGTAAGCTCCAGAATGTGCCCCTTTTGCTAACATTCGACCACAGTACTGACGTTAATTCCTGGAATTCTTAAATATAAACGATTAAGTAACAATTCTTTGCAATAATTATATAAAATGGGTTGATTACATGGGATAAATGATGCTATAAAATATACGTTATTTGATGTCTTTAGGGTATTTGGATAATCGGATCCTAAGATCCTCGCCATTCCTTCCTCTTCTCCAAAGTGATTTAGAGGGTGTGTGTGTTAGAGATGTGTTGATGTGTGTTTCTCTGGAGTTTTGGAGGGTATTTATAAGGTAAAATTTGCTTGGGGCCAAGCAAAGGATGAATGTTGTCAATTTTGAGGATAATTTCATGTTTTTGACGCATCAGACTGAAAGTGCGATGCACTTTTTTATTTTGTGAGCCATACTTGGGATTTTCTAAAAAGTGCGCCGCACATTTTTGGAAGTGCCGCATACTTGGGGCATTTTTAGCACTTGACCTTTTTCAAAGTTATAGATAATTGAAATCTCTTCGCGTGGCCGCCAGAATTGCATTAAACAGAGTTCGTATGACCGAGTTATGACCAAAACAGTGAACAAGTGTCGAGACGCATTCAACTTGAGTTATTTCTTCGTTTAAGCTTCAAATCTTCGTGTATTCTTCCATTTTCTTCCATGACACGTCATATGAACATGCAATAGCAAATATACTCGATTAAGCATCGAAAGTTCTTATAATTAACCAATATGTATGCATAAAAGCACAAATAACGCATATAGAAATATGTATAATTTGAGCGTTATCAAATCCCCCCACACTTAAACTTTGCTTACCCTCAAGTAAATCTAAGAAAAGAAATTTAAAAAAAGGTTCGTACATGATAAGACAAAAAAATTATTTTTAAATTTTGATATATATATATATGTACTTATTTTTTTTTAAATTTTTTTTATTCGGTGTGAAAATTTCGAAAATATTTTTGGTTTTTTAATAAATAAGCGCAATAGGCGCAAACACCCCCGACACTTAAGGGTTTGCTTGTTCTCAAGCAAAATAAGGAAAGAAATAAGCTTTAAAAAAGAAATTTTGAATTTTGAAAAATATTTTTAGATTTTTAATATGCGATAGCAAAGATGTTTGACAATACCCAATGATCTTCAAGCTGTAGATAAACATGATAAGCACCTCACGAATAGGAAAAGTATAATTCACTTAAACACTCGTATGTGATGTAATAGAGGGTAAAAGGGAAATCTCACGCAATTGCTCAGACATGATTCATTAAGTTACCATAGGCTTGTGCAAGAAACAAAAACTACACCGATGTGGCGTAAGCACTAGGTATAAATATCAAAAAGGATTTTTATTCGGGTTGTAACGTTAGGCTAAGAGTTGATAAAAAAAAAAAAAAAAGGGGGTGTGGATATAAGACAGGAGAAATATATACTAGAATTGGTTTTATAATATACATGTCGACAAGTCCAAGAAACCCATGTTGCTAGTTACGAAAATCCACAAACCTGCGAGGTATCGAACAACTCAACCTCTCTCGATCATAATCAAACCGACACAAATATAATATATCAATACGTCGCAAATACCAACAACAATCCAACTCTTGTTCATCATTTTTTTCTTTCTCTCTCTTTTTTCTTCTTCCCTTTTTTTTGGTTCTTTGATTTTTTTATACTTTTTTTTATTTATTTTTTCTTCATGTCAAACAATTAACAATTCCCCCACTCTTAAGTAAGGATTCACTACGAAAAATACGAAATACAAAGTTTGCAACCTTCATCTTCGTTGAAATGGCACAATACTCATAACAAAGCACGAGCAAACTATAAGCAAAAATCAACCAATCATATCGAGCAACTAGCAACCAACCATTGGGACTTTCTACAAGGGGTAAAGCCAGTCTAAAGATTATATATATTTTTGTATTATTTTTTTAGTGGATGGATTAGAAAAATAAATATAATGGCTCTGCGGGTAAACTAAGAGTATCTAGCACTAAAAATGAGTGCTAACATAAGGGTTTTATTTAGGTGGTTAGCTAATTAGTGTAATTAGCTAAAAGAATAATATGTTAAATGGAATGGCTATTTAATTTAATCCTAAAAGCCTCTTTTTAATTTAAAATACCTATATCAAGCAAAAGTGATATTATTGCGGTCTCGTAATGATTTCAAGCACAAGTTCTAGAATCAATAAATCACCGGCCACACTCATACAATTTTATAAAACTTGATACAATGCTCAGAAAGGCGACAAACTACAAATACACAGCCGTAACGATGGATGAGACACTTGCAATTGCATTCAAACCTTAACTCGAGAACGCTAAAGGTAAAAATTATTTCCATAAGCTTTTAAGGCCGAACCTTTCCACAACCCATTTTTGGAGACAGAATCTGGGTCTAACATAAGTATAGTATGTCATCGTTCCCAAGTCGGATCTGCTCTCATCAATCGGGACAATCTTGATTTCAAAACTTTTTTTTGTTACATTTTATTTAATTATTAACCTAGTGACAAAAGAAATTTAAAATACAAGATTAGATTTTAGATTACTTGAGGGCCGAACAAAAGTTAGGAAATTTATAATTAGGTCTAATTTTTCCAACTTTATTTTCCCCCCAACTTAAGTTGAGCATTATGCAGTATTTTGGAAATAACTTAAAAAGTAGGCTAATGAGAAAAAATAAATATATGATAAGCGAAACTTCTCGGGGTCTCCATATGTAGCTTGGTTGAAATTATTCTTCATTTTTCGGTTAATGCTCTCTGCTGGCGTGAACGAAACGCCAAGCTTGTGTATTATACCACATGTAATTATACGATCCAAAATTATATCATCCCATGTGATATGCATATCAGCCACAATCCAAGCTCCACTTGTTTTATTAATCTGCAAAACTAAATCAACAAAAACCGTAAAATACAAAAGCGCACTTTCGTAGGCAACACGGTTGCATTTAGCGTATGTAACAAGCCTTTAAACCCCTCGGTTTCCGTAGTTGCACGTGGTACGAGTTTAGTTCATGAGGGGTTTACAACGAACAACCCACAAGTTTAAAACAATTTTTATATATTTTATATTATTTTTCGTTTAAAATTTTTATTTATAAACAATTCACTAAAACAAGCACACACTATTTTTTTTGGATTTTTAGTTTTTTTATGAGTTTTGGTATAAAGACAAATACATATCAAGTACATAATATTTATTCAAGGTACGAAAACTTATAACTACTAACAAAGAAAATCACATATAGAGATTAAATATTTTTAGGTTTTTTTTTAGCACAAACACAAACACACAATAATTATATTACGTAAAAGAAAATTTTATTTTGTTGTATTTTGTTTTATTATTATTAACTTTTTTCTGACCAGAAGTGCGTCACACTTAAAAGAAAGTGCGGTGTACTTATAACCTAATTTTTTTTTTCAAATATTCAAAAACACTAGCGCGGCAAAAATTGCAAAAGTGCGCTGCACACAAACACGAGTGCCACAGTTTTATTAAGACAGAAAACAATTTTTTTGTTTTTTTATCACACTTTATTAGTTACGAACACATATATAATCGCATAAACAAACACAGACAAACACAAACAAACACACAATAAACATATACAAACAAAAAAAAAATTATGTTTTATAATTTTTTTAACTCTTTTATTTATATTTTAATTTTTTTATTATATATACGCACATGACTCAAAACAAAACATGTGTTACATACATAACAAAAACAAAAAATGGACAAACAAAAGGCATGGTTTTAATTTTATGAACACGAGAGATGCTCAAAAATCATAGAATGAGAGCAAAGAATAAAATCTTTTTTGGTTTTTATTTTGAATGACAAACTAAATATTCACAAATATGCAAGGTGTATAATTAAATAAACTATGATTTCAAATGATCACATACCGGAGACTAGCATTTTGGAGGTTTGTTTGGGTTTTCGTTTTGGCTTCAAATCAGATTCTGCTGGTGAAAATTCTGCAGAAAGTGCGGCGTACTTGGTGTAAGTGCAGCGTACTTTCTGGGTTTTTAGGAAAACTGGCGCACAAATTGTATGTGCGGCGTACTTCTTGAAGAAAAACGATTTTTTTGGTTCAGTTTGCCAGAAAACTGTATGACGAGTTTATAAATTTTAATTCGTAAAACAGTACGGCGATTTTGGTGTGAAACCGACGCACTTCGGGTATAAACCTGCAAAATAACAAATGAGAACAGGGGAAGTGCGGCGCACACATAGAGATGTGCCCCGTACTTTCGGCAACAGCAGACATATTTTAAGTGATTTAAAAGATTTAAATACACGAAGCATGCGCAAGACTAGCAAACAATCTGCAAACAACTAAATAAATCCCCCGCAACGGCGCCAAAAAATACTTGATGTGTGTGTTTTTACAAGCTTTAATTTATAAAACAAGAAATTACCGATTTGGACTAAAAATACAACATTCGGGCAAGTATACCCTATTCGAGTGTAATATAGTATTAGGTAAGTCCAGGCCGTTTTACGGGATTTGTAGCAATTCACACATTGTTTATCAAGTAACAAAGCTAAATGATTGTCATGGGTCAAATAGCTAAACGTGTGTGAAGCAAGCAAGAACACATAATAGATATAGATAGAGCAAGACTTTATATAAGTAAAGCATACAAGTCATATATGATGGGTAATCATAATAACAAGCATATCTACCGAATATGCAAAGAAAATCTTTTCGACCTATGGACTCTAAGCATATCAGGCATTAGGATGGGTTTTTATCAAATATGATACCTACGAATTCTCTAATCCGGTCGGTCAACATAAGGAAGGGTCTTAAACATCATTCTACTTGGGTTATTTATCAATTTACCATACAATTCTCACAAGTATGATATTGATTCGTATGACCAACACGATTCAAAATACATCAAGACAATTAATCCTTTCGTCCTATTTTAATTGCAATGATATACCAAAAGATAAACAATGATCCAAGCAAAGATAACATCAAATTCATAAACATGTATATTCATAAGTCATAGCAAAATCATCCAAATATTATATCATGTTTCACATATGAGAACAAAGTAACAAAAACCAATATTTCGACTGCAATAACCACCAATCCCAAAACTAATAGTTTCATGATAAAAACAACACCAAATGCTACTAAGATAACCCAGAATATACCAAGTAACTTTTGGAAATCTGTTACATATCACCAAATGGAGTGTTTGGTAACAAGGTTTATGGATGTGAACTTTGGAGAATTCGATGTGAATCCTCTAAGAATCAAAGTAGAAAGTGTTTAGATTCTTGAAATGGATGGTATGTGGTCTAGATATGGTGTTAGAACTCAAGAAATTCGTGGTAAAGAGTGGTGGTTCATGGTGGTGAGAAGGGGTGTTTGGATCATCGGTTCCTAAGATCCTCACCATTCCTTCCTCCTCTTCCCAAAGTTATTATTTCTGAGGTTGTGTGTGTTAGAGTTGTGTTAATGTGTGTTTCCCTGGAGTTTTGGGGGGTATTTATAAGGAAAATTTGTTTAGGGACCAAGAAAAGGATGAATGTGGTCAATTTTGAGGCTAAATTTATGTTTTTAATGCATTAGACTGAAAGTGCGACGCACATTTTTATTTTGTGCGCCTGGACTCGGGATTTTTTGTAAACAACTTGCCCACCACATACTTTTAGGAAGGGCGGGTACTTGGGTGGTGTTTTCAGCCACTTGGCCCCTTCTTTAAAGTTGTATATTAATGAATTTCTTTCGGTAGCGGCTAGATTGCATCAAACAGAGTTCGTCATGACGAGTTATGGCCAAAACAGTAAACAAGTGTTGGGAAGCATTCAGTATGAGTTATTTCTTTGTTTAAGCTTCAAATCTTTGAGTATTCTTCATTTTCTTCCACGACACGTCATATGAACCTACAATAGCAAATATACTCGATTAATTATCGAAAGTTCTTATAAGTAACCAATATGTATACATAAAATCACAGATAAAAGCCATATGGAAATATGTATAATTTGAGCGTTGTCACCCTTCCTGCAAATCTTTAAATGTTTCAAATTTTTACAAAACCATGTATTTGATAAATGAACTATGTGGGTATGTTCTCTAAAAATCATCACGAGACTTCACTCGTCTACTTGGGTCACCAAGTGGTTTAAAAGGCTTGTTGCATACGCTAAATTGCTCAACCGTGATTCCTACGAAAGTGAGTTAGGTTTATTTTGTACAGTTTTGTATATTTTGTGTTATGGTTCTTTTTTATCCTAGTTTATGCTTTTGGTATTAGTCTTTCTTGCAGCTATACAGGTAATTCACAGGATGAGGTGCTAGGACGCTAATTAAGCTGCAAGGAAGCATCCCAAACTGGTCTAGTTGAACATTATACGGTTGTTAATGAAGTTGCAGGTGTTGGTGGATGTTGCTTCAGTGGACGCAGACTTGGGGCATGGCTTAGAGCTTGAGTTCTTCATTTCTTACCGAGAATTCATGAGAAAGTAATCCATTCCATTTTCTGCCCTTCCTATTTTAATTTTATATAATTATGTTTAACTCAAGTAGGGGGAAGGGATTAGAAATAAACACCCATTTGATTATACTTGCCTTTCTTTTTCTAGTTTTTTCTGAAAAATGTTTCATTAATAAATTTTTGACATGTTTTTCATTACTTAACTAGTTAAAACTTTACTGAGCACACCCTACCTTATAATTACATCGTGTGAGATAAACAATTTCCGTTTTCTATATACATACTCCAATAAAATGAGTTGTGCCAGTGGCATGTAGTAGACTTGAAACTTGGCCGATATATCTTTTTGAGACACAAAATGTGCATTACACCTAGTGTAATCGGTGTAGCTGTGATAAAAGGAAAAATTTTAGGATTAAATCCAAATAGCCTATATATGTTTTATGTATATTGACTTTTTACACTAATTAGTCAATCCCCCTGTTTAACCCTTTGTTGCACTCATCTCTAGTGCAAGATACCCCTAGTACACTCTGTTGAGCCATTCTTTGTGTTAAACCTATTATATGTTGTTTCGTTACACCTTTTTCCTTGCCTACCCTGTAGTTTCTTTAGTCCATGATTGAGGAGTTGCTGGTTAATTTTGGTTTCACTGGTGAAAGTCGCGGGTTAGGATAGAGGGTATTTGAAAGAAAGACGGGTTTTAAAGATAGTTGATCTCGAGTGAGGGGATATTCATGTATATACATGTCTGTATTGTAATTTTGTTTTTCATTTGCATCCTATTATTGACTTAAATAAAAACATTAAAATAGAATAAAGAGCATGCAAGCAAGTGTTTTACAGCTAATCATCATTATAAATTGGCTTATATATCATATTGTGGTAGTATTCCCGCCTTGTCTAGATGGCGATGATTTGTCGTTTTGGTCCTTATATACGGGTAGTTCTTATAAACCAGTGACATTTCTTTCTCTCCTTTCTAATTTAAGTCTATTTAAATAATGTGGGAATTGTACATCTCAAGTGGGGGGAAGGGAGATAGAAATGAGTTATTTGGTTAAATTATGTGCGGATTTTACCTAAAAAAATTTTAAAAAATTAGCACATAATTTTTTGTTCATTGATGATGAAGGCCGAGTTAATGAATCTTTCTTGCCTAGTTTATGGAGATTATGAGGCATTACACTACATTTCATACGCATTAACTCGTGTAGTTTGAAGACCCCTTAACTCTTG
Organism: Tanacetum coccineum; assembly: GCA_026074375.1. Taxonomy (NCBI): domain Eukaryota; kingdom Viridiplantae; phylum Streptophyta; class Magnoliopsida; order Asterales; family Asteraceae; genus Tanacetum; species Tanacetum coccineum. Next base: position 20,325 of record BQNB010004027.1, on the reverse strand, counting down.
ACCCTTGTTTTTTCCTTATGGGATTTAAAAGCGACTAGTGACGGGGAGATTGTGGACTTAGGAAACTACTTGTTTTGTGTTTTTATTTAACAACAATTAAATGTGCATCCCATGTCTTTATCCTACCATATATCATTCTCCATCCTAATCTTTGGTTTTGCTTGAATGAGTGAGTGAGCAATCATACATGTCTCATTCGTCGTTATGGATATGTATGTGTGGTTTCGTCGCCCTTATTGGTGTAATGCTTTTGGTTAAGATTGTATTAAAAGAATGATTTACCTTGTAATCCTTTGTGTTGTGTCAACCCATTTGCCTTTTTAAATAGTTGCATCTAGACTCTAGTGATGGAGATTAGTATCCTTTCCAAGCTTATGATTGAATAGGGTATCTTGATGATTTTGGTAAAAGGAATAACACTTCTAATAATAATCAGAGTAATCAAAACTTTAACAGAAGATTTATGAACAGCAATAACTCTGTTGGCTCTAGTTCCACCTCTACTTTTTCTGATGAACATATTTCAAAACTCATATCTTTGATTAAATAAATTCTCTTAATGACAATGGAAATTGTTCTACTTTAATGGATCTTTTGTTCAGTTTAGATAAATCTAAACAACTAGATTAGAAACCTTGTGGTGTATATATAAAGACTATGCGGAATTAATCTTTATATACTCAGAAGAAACAATCAAACAATGAACACAGAACTTTCACTATATTGAATAAATCACAAAACAACTATATGCTTTGCCTAACAACTAATCTATAAATATTAATCTGCTTTTATTGTTGTATCTGTCTTCTTCTAACTATGCCATCAGTGTTCCTTTTATACACCAAGGCAAAACCCTAATAGGCTTACAAAACGCGTTAGAAGATAATGCATATCTTTTCCTATAATATCTCATGCATATCTCTTAAACGGTACTAACTATTTTATACTAACGGTACTAACTATCTGAGCAGTACTTAACATTTTGTACTGTCAGTACTAACTATTACTAGCGGTACTAACTATTACAACTAGCAGTACTAAGTTCTTCAGCAGCATTATTTTGTAGAAGCTCTTTAATTCCCAACAATCCTCCCCTAAACTTATGATTTACCTTCAAATCTTAAGTTTCTTAAATTAAAGCTCTTTGATTTTGAGAGGATTCTTTCAAACACTTTAGCTTCCTTTCCTGTTAGCTTTCAAACATTCTTCATAACTAACTCTGTTCTGCAATATGAGATTTGATAAACTTTATAAGCTCATGTGCCATAGCACTTTCTTCCTCGCCATGTCTGAGTAGTTGAGTGATCACCAAAAATGAAACACATAGATTAGTGAGAGTATGAGTGTGATTCGTTTTCCTTTTGTGAGGTGCTTGGTTTGGAATTTTCTAGCATGGGTAATTTTTAAATTCATATCTTTCTGGATAACTTGGGAGATATATTTTTGAGAATTATTTAAAAGGTTCTACTTGAGGGAAAGTAGAAGTCAAGTGAGGGATATTTGATAACATCAAATATTTAATACTTCTATATATCAAATTCCCACGTTTATTGCCTTGCTTTATATCATTTTTATATGAATTCGGTACTTAACTCATTTATATTTCGAATTCAGGTAATTAATGGCATTGGAGCGGAAAAAGGCGAGAAATGGCCAAAAAATAGACCAATACTAATTTATTTAGTAGAAGTACTAAAATCATTGGATGGCTACTATATTTCTCCAAGAAGCAGCTTATGAGCCAAAGGAAGAATAGTACCATTACTACATTATTTAGTAGGGGTGCTATATTTTTATTGATGAACGAGATCAAAGAATGGCAAGTTTAGAAGAATTACGGCGTAACCATCCCGCAGGAGTTACGCTAATTAATTATTAATAAAGAAGATATAAAGCTGACGAAGCATTACGGCGTAACTGGCCCACAAGAGTTACGCCGTAATTAACTATTGCTGAAAAAGATTATTATGCTGACAAGGAGTCACGGCCTAACCGTCCCGCAGGGGTTACACCATAATTATTTTTATACTATAAGATGGAATGCCGCGTCAGAAGGATTACGGCGTAATCTAATACAGCAGTTACGTCGTAATGATGACTCAGACCACGAACTAAACGTGCATATTTCTATGGAAGTTTCATGAATGGGGTGTTATTATAAAGGAACCTTGGGGACTAAACTTGTAGAAGTGCCAAACTTAAATATTAGTATAAATATCATTCATTCGAATGATATCAATTCATATTGGAATCTGGTGGTTTTAGCCGACAAGAAGAAAAGAAGGAAAGGTTGTTCGTCGTTTGGTATAGGGAAAACCTTTTTGGGTTTGCCATGGCGTTTGACTAGGGGATCGAGAGCACTAATTTCGTACGACTTGTAATTATACTTTAACTTTTTGTGGTCAATTTAATACTGTTATTTTGACTTATTTGATCTAGCAATATAATCGTTGATGTTATTTTTATTTGTTGTGCTTTATTATTTGTTCTTGGCGTTTAATTATCTAATGGGTTAATTGCTTAAAAATGTATTATACTTGTCACTTTTTGTCATTGTATGTAGATAACTATTTTTTTGCCATTGTGTCGTTCAACTTTTAAATTCGTGCTATTGTGTGTATTTTGTGACCATTTTACCCTCACTTTTTTTAAATTTTGAAGGGTAAAATGGTCGTTTTACATGCAGAAATAGTCGCAGAATACACACAATAGCACAAATTCAAAAGTTGAGCGACATAATGGCAAAAAAAATAGTTGTCTACATACAATGACAAAAAGTGGCAAGTATAATACATTTTTAGGCAATTAACCCTTATTTAATTATCCTTTTTATTATTATTATATGATCCTTATCGTCTTGTTGTGCCTTTATTAATTTATATAGTGCGCTTTAAAATCCTTGCATTCCTGTCTAAGTATTAATATGAGGTTGAGTGTGCACTAGGGTTTAAGTAACCCTCTTAACCCTTGGGCGCACGATTGACTGCATGGTGACCAATACTTGTAGTTGTTCGACCTATACCCATGAGGCAAGCCCTTAGCATTTAATTCCTGGTTAGGAGTGCGAGCTAATAGGAAACCACCTGTTAGAGTAAAGCGTATCTCATAAGTTAAATGGAAATCTTATTAACTGTAGACTGAGAATAGGTTAATTCTCTCTATGAATCCATTCCACTCAGTAGACATAGGTTAGGTTTCAAATGCAAAATTGGACCTAATGATTTTAGACCCCATCTAAGGTTGCGATGAGACATTGCACATGAGATCAAAATTAAATGCGTTCATCCTTCCTAGTTGTCTGCCATTATACTATTTCCCTTTTCGACAGCAAGGCTTGCCACCAAATAATCCTTCAATAATCTCAAAACTCAAACACGCTTTCTTTCCTGCTTTCTTAAGTAGAATAATAAAACCAATTAGACAATTAGAGACACAAACCGTTCTTTGGGTCGACACCCGTACTTACCAATCACTACACTATACACGATAGGGTACACTGCTCTTTAGTGCGTAGGAATAGTTGAGGTAGTTAGGGTTTTATAAATGTAAAACCCGACCTAGTTTTTATTAAAAGAAATTACGCATCAGGTCTGTTAGTAAACTTTTTGCCTTTACTTGTGATAACAAGAACTTTAGTACTGGCATAGATCATATGTTGGCACGAATTTATAAGGAATAATGGGCATTGTTCTTTTCTTTGCCTAACAAACCATTCGAACAAGGTTTGAAGTTGATTTACACAAACAATGATGTGCATACATTTTTTGAAACTGGCTTGCAGGTATGGTTTAATAGATTTTTTTGTTGCTAACAAGCAACATAGGCTAGCTCAATATTATTAACTTTAACTTAGAGGGTACAAATGGGGAGGTTGTGGGATGGGTAGTAGACGATGCTAGATTGCGTTGCTCTAGTTCAACTCCTTTTGAGACTAGACATCCTTTTCATACTAGAAATAAAAGGAAGAGGAATGATAACAACGAAACTCGAGGTGGATTAAACAAAAAACTAAAGAGAGGTGTTACCTTTAAAAGAAAGATTATGGTAACAAAAGGTCGAAAGAGTGTTGGAAAGGGGATGAAAATAGAGTGTTGGAAAGGGAAAAGAAAAAGTGAGTGAGGGTGAGGCTGCATTAGTGAAGAAGAATAAAGCTATGGAAAAGGGAAAAAGGATCATGGTTGAAGATAATGTGGATTTTAACAAGAAAAAACATGTCCTACCAAGGCCTAGTAGTATTGTTATTAGAGATGGTGGATCTTTGAATGTGGGAGAAAGGTCTGAAAGTCTTTTGAATGTAGGAGAAAGGGCTGTTGGTGTTGATAATGTGGGAGGAAATATGGTTGTTAGAACCAGGTTTGTTGTACTTGGTTTAAGCACCTGTGACAACTTAAATCAACAACCCTTAGCCCTTGCCAACAGAAATCAACCAACTTTCTTAACACCTCCAACAAGTCTTAGGAAACCAAAAAGTGATGTTAAAATCACTAATTGCATACTAGGTCTTAGAGCATGAATATTTATGGGAAAATAATGAAGCAATATCATATCTCACGTGGTGTTCTTTTGACTAGGTGAGTCTAATGAATTGCATTGCATATTTTGGTAATGCATTGCATTGCACATTATACTAATTGCGTTGCATTACAGATTTTGAGTTTGCATGTATAGTTGATCAGTTGTTGGTTACTACAAGTATTGAAGGTTTAATGTTGAAGTGGTGCATCCAGTACAAGCTTTTGAAGTTTTAGAAATTTGTTGATCTATTGGGACAATGTAATGTAAACTGTATGTTGATCTAATGATCCATATGATGTAATGTAAATTGTAAGTTGATATAATGTTTTGCCTAATGTATTAAATCACATTTGAATGGTTTAGCAAATATTTGGCCTTTTGTGTACTCAATGAGTCCTAATACAGTTTATGAGGCCTTTTAGATAGTCAATGTATTGATATGAGCCCTTTTGGACAGGAAATGAGGCCTAATGCAGTTTGACAATAAAAAATCAATATACTTTGGTATAAGGCATTTAATGTACTTTAATATGAGGCATTTTGGACATTCTATGAGGTTTATGCTTCAATATGTTTTCAGCATTAACATATTATGTTGTGACTATGTAAAATGGATATGCAGTTAACCCAAACACCCCTTCTGTTAATCCACATTCAAACACACCCCTTCTATATAAATACTATTGTAATACTACTCAATATTTAATCTCTTTGTTTCACTCACTTAATGTTTCAAACATTTCCACACTTAATCTATCTGTGATTAATTATATGAAAGCAATAAGTTATGTGATGCAAATTTAGTCCCCAAAGCAAACGAAAGGTTTTTGGCTGCACCCATAAATTAGGATTGACTCTTCACTTTTTCACGTGTAGATTCATTTCCTATATCAGTGTCACACGTTTCAGTCCTTTCAATCGTCTTCAACATCACAAATAACACATATTCACATATCTTTGTATCAACAACCCATCATGTCTCATTTCCTTATTCTTGATGATTTGGCCGTTTGATCAAACTCTACAATGCTATGCGCGGTTAAAATGAATGAAGAGACTCGAAGAGACATATAAGTTTTACACGACCTTTTAAACACACTCGATGTGATGGCATGCTAGTTGCAATGAAAGGGAAGCCTTGATGCAAGAACTTGAACAACAAAAGTTTAAGTTTTTGTTTTAAATTAGTAATTCTTGTGGCAAATGAATGTTTGCGATACAACTCAAACATTTTAAAAACGTAAAAACTATCTTGAATACAAAAATGAAACAAAAGGCAACCTAATAAAGGGTCGTTCTACCATTAAAAAAAGGATCAAACGACCCATTCATTAATATACACTATTAAGATACCATAACACTAAACTATAAGACTTTCCATTCGCAGAATACCCCAACCCTTATCTACACACATCAACCCTCCAAGCCTTCATAACCAACCACCTCACATCTCCCTCTCCCTCGCTGCAAACTCAATCTTGTCAACAATCTTGTTGTGAGTTTCCGTAACCATTCTCATCAAGATCATGGACTTATGCAAATCGGCAATTTGAAGTCTCTTAAGCTTTGTGACATTCGCCTTTGCAACTCTAGACGTATTGCAGTTTTGGAGCTCAACAATCAGCTCCCCCTACGCATCACCCTATCAGTCAACTTTTGGCACGCGTTCATCAAATTTGTTGCATGCTGCATGTCTTCGACAATCTCTCTCTGGGAATGGCAAACCATCATTTCAGAGATCACAAATGAGTTAGCGGCATAAACAAGGTCAAGACACTGAGACATGATTTCGCAAATGAGTTTAAGGATACAATTGAAATTAAGTTTGTATCACGAGCGATTTTGCAAAAATCAAGAACTTTAAAAACATAATTTGCAATTTACCCTTTAACATACTTAACCGAAATCTAAATAATCAATAAAAATTGGGCTAAAAAGAAAAATATAAACACGGAAAAACACACATACAATTATATGGATTGGGGAAAAATGCTCGGAAAAAACATAATGAGGCCTCCGGTGAGAGTGACGGTAGGTTTCAAAAGGGTGGTTGCCACGTCACTATTTTGCCACATCATCATCATCATCATCATCGATGTATGTTTGAGCCAATGATTTCACTCCCGTTCACTCAACAACCCTTTAAAAGCTTATTATATCATAAGCAGAAACACAAGTTGAAGCTGAAGAAGAATCTATAATATTGTTCATATTTATTTATCGTGAATCGAACCCACGACCTCTCGCTGTTTTGTGGTACTTTTTACCACTAGACCAAAATGTCGTTTTGTCTTCCTTTTTAAAAGGATGGTTTGTTTAAGCTTTATATGATTGGCTTATAAGCCATAGAAAATGAAGATATTTTTTAAAAGGCGATGAAGATATTTTTTTATTTTCCGAGCATACAAAGGTTACCGGATAATAATGGGTGAAACCCGACCCGTATCTTGGCGGGGCAACCTGACTTAAATCGTGTTTGCAGCCATGGCGGGTTTGGATACCCATTTTATTCCGGTTTCATCTTTGCAGATCTGAGCCTAACAATTTTACACTCAAGACGAAATGAGGGTTTGACTTTTTATTAGTCAAACTGATTTATTGAGCTATGTAAAAAACCAACTGATTACCTGATTATTGCGTTTTGGAACGGTTTTTTTTTATATATTTGAATTTGGATGGGACGAGTGTTAAGAGGCGGTGATGATAGAATGTGAATGCATCTTAGTGGATTCGAGCAAAGTTGAGATTTATCCGTATCTTGGCGGGGTAAACTGGTAACAAGTTTGCAGCCATGGCGGATGTATCCTCTTTGTTCGATTGTTTACAAATCTGAGCCTCATGATTTTGTGACGTTTTGATGTTTGGGTTTTGGTTAACCACTTTTGTGTTGTTCGGTTTTGGTTAAGTAACATGCTGAAAGTCATTAAACTTTGTATGTCAACACACAATTGATTGTGGTTTAATGTTGGAAAATGTTAATCCATTAATCTTTGTATAATATTTTAAAGCCTGTGTTTTTTTTACTGGTTTGGGCCATAGGTCATCAAACCCATTAGATAAAAGATATAATGGTTATTAGTTAGTTTAGTTAGGGTTACAGGAATAGTTGTTGTCGATTATGTCCTTTTAATCTGTAATATCCCCTTCAAGAGCACCGAGAATCAATATGTATACATAGGGATAGAAATCTGTAATCAAAAGTTAACGCCGTTATTTAAGTTTAATATCAGATGTTGTATAAAGGGTTCTAACCCAACTATCTTGTATCTTTTATTTTGAATGGTTTTCATAAACATTGATCTTGTTGATATATAAAAATCTTGGAGATCCTACATAACCGTGCAAATCGCTTATATGTTTGTAACAGTTGTATCAGAGCGAAAGGGATCAAACAATACAACAATTCATGTTTCAACCATCATTCAAGTTCTAACCTGCTTTTTTTTTATAAAAAAAGACACAGACCTATAGATGCCAATTGAAGAAGAAAGACTAGAGACGGTTACAACACCAAACCGGTAGTTAACCAAGAAGAAGACGAATCTGTCAAGAAAAGAACACTACCAGGGTGCCATTCGAACAAGTTTTGTTCAGAATATGCCTACAGGGATTGTAGAAAAAGGCAAAGGATATATTTCCCAGCATTATTCATCAATGAGATTTTTGAGTGATAACCAATGCACCCTTTTGATCAAGTTTTTTTAAAATGAAACATTCTAAGTTTTGTAGAGAGTCATCAAGAACAGAAGATTGGAGAATCAAAGATTAATAGATACAGGGGGGAAAATATGTTGGAAAATGTTAATCCATTAATCTTTGTATAGTATTTTAAAGCCTGTGTTTTTTTTACTGGTTTGGGCCATAGGCCAACAAACCCATTAGATAAAAGATATAACGAGTTATTAGTTAGTTTTAGTTTAGGTTACAGAATAGTTTTGTGTCGTTTAGACTTTTAAATCGGTATACCCCTTCAAGAGGTACCGATTCAATATGTATATATAGGGATAGAATTCTGTAATCAAAAGTTAACCCTTTTCAGTTTATATATCAGATTTGTATAAAGGGTTCAACCCAATCTATCTTGTTTCTTTTATTTTCGAATGTTGGCATAAACATGAATGCCTTGTGTTTGATCAATAGAAATCCTGGAGATCCTTCAAAACCTGTGCAAATCGGCTTATATGTTTGTAACATTTAACAAAATTAGCTAACGGATATTTTTTAAAACAATGTTGAAGATATCTCTATAGTAGAAACATAAAGGAAAGATGATGCTTAGCTCTAATATAATCAGACCATACAGATTTAAGCCGAGAGGAAACAAATCTTTTGCGATATGGAAGCTAGCAGATGTAACATGATGGCTGCTAAAGCAATGACCGCTCAACACATTGATTCTTCACAGTACAACTAGTAAGATTGTACAGTTTGAAGTCATCAAAACAATCACCTTGTGTAAATTAGGTAGGATAGGTATTGAGAGAAAATTACATGACTTCTTGATGACAAAAGAATTTTATGCTGTTTTCACCTGCTGTACTATAAGGTTTAAAAAGTTGACTCATTAAAGTATTTCATATAGTCTTTTTCTATTTCTTATGACAGAAGTATTATACTTATTTAAGACCATAAGAGCATTTCCTATAGGTGCTGATGGACAAATTGACCAAGTCTCATCTACTTGTAATGAACCCGTTTTGAAATCGAAAGTAAAAAAGTAAAATGCATTAGCACTACACATGCTCTAAGACAAAGCATGTAAAGTCAACTTTGGGCGATAAACGTGGGAGAAGAATGGATAGATCTATGATGCATCATGTGATTCAGATCCAAGATGTAGGTCAACAGAATTATTATAAGGTTTCAGCATCTAAAAGGCTTACAGGGTTGCGCAATGGTACAAAACTAGACAAGATCAGCTGAACTGAAAGGGAACCAAAACTTTCAGAGTTTGAGACCATAACTCGAATAATGTTCTCATTTAGTTAATAAAATTGTAACAAAAGATAAACAAGCAAATGATTTTTTTTTATGGTAATCAACTTTTTTGGTAAGGTTATGACTCCGTTTACTTATTCAGAAGTCAGCTATAGTTTTTTTTTTTAATATGCACACATCAGGATTCCTTTGGAACATGTGACGGTTTGGATTGAAGGGTAGAGGGTATGAACAAGTCAGCTATGGCTTTTTATATTAGCCAATAAAGCAATTAGTTAAGGTGTGATAAAGATCAATAAACAATATGACAGCCTTCTTAAAGGTTGGATTTACGGTTCACTAAATGAAGAGGTACTCAAGAATGTTGTAGAATGTGAATCTGCACGAGATGTTTGGGCGAAACTAGAATCCTTTTACGATCCCAAAATAGGTACGCATTTACTTGATTGTTAAACTAGAAACCAAATACTGACTTGATAATTTCAAATTCAATGCAGGTTCCGCTCCACCAGTATCCATAATACATCCAAAAGTAAAAACAAGAAAATTAAACTCTCAAGATGACAGTTATCACCTTCATCCTCAAAAATCCCTTTACAACACAAAGTTGAGGAACGCTGCTGTGAAAGGGTGTTGGAGGGAAGCAAAAGCCATATTGAAAAACAATATAGATGCAGCGACAGAGGTGATTAGCAATAATGGCAATACAATGCTGCACTTAGCGGTTGTTAAAGGCCATAATAGTTTCCTCAAAAAGTTGCTCAACTTCATAAAAAAGGAAGACCATATCGAAAGGAGAAATTCAGATGGCCACACGGCTCTGCATATTGCCGCAATCTTTGACAATAAATGTGCAGCCGAACTCTTGGTAAGGAAGAGAAAAAGATTGTTGCAAATATCAGACAATGAAGATAACATACCATTGCTTAGTGCTTATTATAATATGAAGCTAAGTACATATGTCTACTTGTTAGAAGTCTCTGAAGCTGATTCAGTACACCTTCCTTTTATTAATTCAAGTTATCATTTCTAATGTAAACACACTTTGGACCAAAACCGCGACTGACATAGAATCCTTTAGAGTGTCCTATTGTAGACGGCCACTCAGAGGGTTTCTAGGAGGATTCAAAGTGTCTATGTTCGGTCTTAGGGATAAGAAGAAAAGAAGAGTTATGATAAGGACTAAAAGTGGGCTGTATCTTACTTATATCATGAGTAGGGATTAGAGGCTATAAAACCTCCCTCTCCCTAGCTCATAATATACGGCACAACAGATCACAAGAAACATCACCAAATCAGTTGCTTTTTCCTTGTGCCACACCATCACACGCCTAACAAAACAAATATCAAAACCATATATTGTTTTCTCTTCATTCCTGTGATTCGACAAAAGTGTAAACAATTATATATTGTTTGTTTACCTTTTCTCCACGACAACAGGAAGTAAACAATTATATATTGTTTGTTTACCTTTTCTCCACGACAATAGGAAGTAACAATATATATTGGTTGTTGGAATCTAACATTTAAGTTAACCAATTAACTCTTACGAGTACGCAGCGGATAGATCTAGTCTAGCATATATAATTAACATACATTAAACACAATAAGGAACATGAAAAATAAATAGAGACATACCCTTGAAGTCACCAGCAAGTAATTGAAACCGAGAACAAGAAACTAGTGACTAAGTGGTCACCTCTACGAGTGCTCACACAAACACGTAAACAAGCACGCCCGGATGCTAGTCCAAACTTCACGTGTACCCAAACAACAATTGTCAACCAAATATCTCTGAATTAAATAGCCAATACCACTCTTGTATTAATAACCGAAATTCAGAAAGGTGAACACAAGGGTTTCACCGAATTCGGTTGACCCTTGCTACAGTACAACCGAAATAGAGATCTACAACCCCTAGCTCGAATCCAATTATTGTCACACCTTGACAATATGTAAACCAATGTATTTAACCCTCTGGAACAAACTTGGGATCGAATCACAAGTGGTTTAACCCTAAAAGAGTTAACCGAAATAGAACAGGAGGTTTTTGGGATCACCGAAAATCAAAACTGCTTTGATTTGGGTTTTGATCTCGGCTCTTATGTGTTAAGGAGGGGAAGGAACGAATTCTTCTGAGTATTTTGGGTTGTTAGTTGTGTATTATGAACCAAGGGATGAGGTATTTATAGCCTCAAAACCCTTAGTCATGATAAGACTCAAAAACCTAAGTTTAAGTCTTATCACAATACTAAAAACTTATCCCAACTCTCTTCTCCTCTTATCACCAACATACAACGAACTTGGACACTCTCTAGAATCCTCCAAAGCCGGCCAAATCACTTAGAACAGCCCTTGGATTTGTCTCAATCGTCCTTAAACGTGCTCTAAATGTTTTTCGTGTGTGCCCCCAATAGGCTCACACACCTCTAGTCGTGCATTGCATATCCAACTACCATATAATCCAACAGCTCCCACTTGGGAGTTGGAGTAGCAGATAGCCCATACACTAACGACGGAAACGTCTAGCAACACTCACATTCGTTTTTAAAACTAGAAGTGTCTGAGATCAAGTTTCATAAACATTCTCAGTAGCATGGTTATTTTATCTCTTGCTATAATCATCCCTTTGTTCAAATACCGTTAAACCATGGATATGGATCCTAACTCATTCCATATAGTTTAACCATTTAGATTCTCGTTATAGAATTCAATACAGATATACCAAATGTAATCAAGAATCATCTTGCATTACCCTTTGGGTTCGGCCAAACAATTATCTGATTAATTCTGGAGAGGCGCCAAGGTATTATTCTGCACATATCAAGTGGAGGAACAAATTCTTTGTTGAATACAAGTGTTGTGAATGCTGCTTCACATCACTTCCAATAATAGTCTTTATAACTACCATTTTCAAGACAACGTTTGACTTAGAATTAAAAAGTGATATCCACACATACCAGAACTTGTTTGTATTCTAAAGTAAACATTTGAAGGTTGGGGTATCCAATACGCATCCCTTGTGAGTAACATATGAGTTTGGCGGGAACCATCCATATATTCAAAGAATATAACCAACACTCACATTTGCCTTATGTAACAATACTCCCATACTGTTAACCGACAATGGACATATTTAGAATGATAAATCATTCAAGGATTAAATATGCAAATATAGGATAAACAATTGTTATATGAATGATAACAAATACCTCGTATCTTTATTCATCAGAAAATAAAATTGTCTTACAATCCCAATTATCCAAATGACTAATAAACACATATTTACATGAGACTACTAGCTGGAAGCATTCCAATATTCCTAGTAAGTTCTGAATGCTTTGGAAAAGCCAACGCTTTTGTAAACGGATCAGCTAAATTGTCATCTGTGTGAACTTTTTCTAACTTTATGTCACCAAATTCAATAACTTCACGAAGGTAGTGAACTTTGGCACGGAAATGTCTAGCACCTTTAGTGATTCCAGATTCATTAGCTATAGTGATTGCTCCAGTATTATCACAATACATATTAATGGGTTTTTCAATTGTGGGAACAACACCGAGCCCAGAAATGAATTTCCTAACCCATACGGCTTCCTTAGAAGCATCAAAGGCAGCAATATACTCAGCTTCTGTAGATGAAGTAGCGAAAATGCTTTGCTTGGCACTTTTCCAATCAACAGCACCTCCATTCAAAACGAACACATATCCTGTCTGAGACTTGAGGTCATCAGCATCCGTCAGATATCCAGCATCAGTGTAGCAAGAAACCCTGAGCTCTCGTTTTAGATCACCTCCGTAAACTAGAAACATGTCCTTAGTATTCCTGAGATACTTCAGAATGTTCTTAACAGTAGTCCAGTGAAGATCACCTGGATTCTGTTGGAATCGGCTTGTTATGTTCTGAGCGAACGCAACATCAGGGCGAGTACATCTCACAGCATACATAATAGAACCCACAGCCGAGGCATATGGAACATTTTGCATGCGCTTCAACTCAGCAGGTGTAGAGGCACCTTATGATTTACTCAATCTAAGCTTATCTTGCATGGGGATACTTCCACATTTAGAATTCTCCATGTGCAATCGCTTTAAAATTTTCTCGATATAAGCACTTTGACATAAGCCAATCAACCATCGTGATCTATCTCTGTAGATCTTGATTCTAAGAATATATGCAGCTTCACCTAAATCTTTCATAGCAAAACACTTTCCAAGGTAGGATTTTACATCTTGTAACATTGGAATGTTGTTTCCCATGATCAATATGTCGTCGACAAGATTAGGAAAGTGACAGTACTCGCACTAGCTTTTAGATATACACATGGCTCATCATGATTTTGAGTGAAACTAAATTTCTTTATTTCATCATCAAATCGTTTATTCCATTGCCTTGATGCCTGCTTAAGCCCATAAATGGAACGCTTCAGCTTGCATACTCGGTTTGGATATTTTGGATTGACAAAACCTTCAGGTTGCTCCATGTAAACCTCTTCATTGAGATATCCATTGAGGAAGGCAGTTTTGACATCCATTTGCCAAATCTCATAGTCATAGTACGCAGCTATGGCTATAAGAATCCTAATAGCTCTTATGTCTGCAACAGGAGAAAAGGTTTCCTCATAATCAATCCTTGGGGTTTGAGTATAGCCCTTCGCCACAAGACGAGCTTTATAGGTGTGTACAGCTCCATCCATGTCGGTCTTTTTCTTAAAGAGCCACTTGCTACCAACGGTTTTGCCATTAGGAGGAAGTTCAACTAAGACCCAAACTTCGTTGTCTTTCATGGATTGCATTTCCACATTCATAGCATTAAGCCATTTATCAGACTCAGGGTCTAACAATGCAGCTTTATAGTTAGCAGGTTCACCGAGATCCCCTAACTCATGTTCCTCAGCATCGATGTATAAACACATACGATCTGTGGGACGTCGTGTCCTTGTGGACCTACGAATGGGAATGATATCACTTTGAGGTTCATCCATTTCTAGATCATCCTCTTCATGATTTAAGCTAGTGTCTATAGAAGGATGCGTATCTTCTTCTTGAATAATTTCAAGATCTTCTAGACTCCCACTTGCTTCTTGATTTATAAGACTATTCTCTAGGAATTCAGCATTCCGAGCAACAAGGACTTTGTTCTCGGGTGGGTAGTAGAAAGAATAACCCATTGTTTCCTTTGGGTATCCTATGAAGATACACTTAATAGACCTGGGTTCTAACTTGTCAGGCTTGGTAAGAGTATCTCGCTTAACAAGTGCCTCACAACCCCAGACTTTTAAGTAAGACAGCTTAGGGGCTTGCCCATGCCATACTTCGTATGGTGTCTTTTCAACCTTCTTAGTTGGAACCATATTGAGAATGCGTGCAGCAGTCTCAAGAGCATAATCCCAAAAGGACTTTGGAAGAGTTGTTTGACTCATCATAGATCGAACCATATCTAGTAGGGTTCTGTTTCTCCTCTCCGACACACCATTGTGTTGTGGAGTGTAAGGAGGAGTACGATGGGCGATAATCCCATGATCCTTGAGATGATCCAAAAACTCTTGACTCATATATTCGCCCCCACGATCAGAACGTAGCGATTTTATGGTCTTGCCGAGTTGATTTTCTACTTCCTTTTGAAACACTTTGAAAGTTTCAAACACTTCATGTTTATGCTTTAACAAGTAAACATAACCATAACGACTAAAGTCGTCAGTGAAAGTGACGAAGTAGCTTGCTCCTTGCCTTGAAGTGATCTTAAATGGGCCACATACATCGGTGTGTATTAGTCCAAGTAAGTCTTTGGCCCTTTCCACTTGATGTGTGTAAGGTTTTCTTGCCATCTTCCCAGACATACAAGAGACACATTTTTCAAAAGCCCTAAGGTCAGTTGAATTTAGAAGTCCATCATGTTGCAACTTCTCAATGCGTTTCTTGCTGTGTGTCCAAGACGACAATGCCACAAGAAAGCAGAGTCCAAGTCTAACTTGGCTCTTTTGTTGCTTACAGTATATATAGAACTTTCATTTGCATAAGAATTAGACAAATCAATTTCAAAAATACCATCCCTTGGGATAGCACTAAAATAAACCATGTTATTCCTAGAAACTTGAATTGTATTATTCACGAAGCGGTTAATAAAACCATCTTCGTACAAACGGGAAACATAAATTACTCCTCTAGTAATAGAGGGAGCATAATGACAATTGTTCAAAACAATCTCTAATCCACTCGGGAGACATAAATAAAAAACGTCAATTGCTTCAACAGCTTCACGTTGACCATTGCCCACGTACAAGCTAAGAGCCCCCGGCTTTAGTTTCCTACTTGCCCTTAGACCCTGCGTTGTATTACAAATATGAGTACCACAACCAGTGTCATAGATCCATGATCTGGAAAGTATTGAGTTCTATAACAAAGATACCTGAACCACCACCAGCTCCAGAGGTTGCGTTCTTTTTCTTCTTTAGCAAACTCGGCTAATACTGGGACTGTTCTCTTCCAATGTCCTGTCTCACCACCATCATGGACAGATTCAGTCCCTTTGGCCATCTTCCCTCTTGGGTGGAGGGGGAATCTTGGGCTTGGGAGCAAAAGCGTGCTTATGTTTCCCATTCCCTTGATTTTGTCCCCTGCCAGCCTTTGAGGGTTGCGGTTTGTTGTGCTTTTTACCTTTCTGGACTTTACCAGCTCGAATAGCATGTAGAGCAGGAGCGTTGTTTTTGGGCAGATTAAGAGTCTAGGCTAATGGAGCTTTAGCATAGCATGCAACTCGTTAACAGTCTTCCCCAGGCTATGCATGTTGTAATTCTGCACAAACCGTTAAAATTCCTTGCGTAGACCGATAAGAATCAGACTCACAGCAAGGCCAAGTGTCACGGGGTGCCCCAAACGCTCTAGATTGTCAATATAGCCCTTCATTCTCAGAACATACGAGCTAACTGACTGCCCTTCTTCCTGTTTACAGGCGTGAAAATCACGCGTAGTCTGTAGAAGCTCCTGCTCTGCTTGCTGGGCAAACAGAGCTTTTAACTCCTTTAGCATGTCATTAGCATGGAGATTTTCCAGATTTCGTTGGATCTCTGGCTCCATGGTCATGAGCATGAGTCCAGCAATCTCTTTTGATCCTTTAACCCAAGCAGTATGAGCTGCAAGGATTTCAGGAGCAACATGCTGACCCGCAGGAGCTACAGGAGCAGGAGGAAGTGGCTGCTCTAGGTAATTCAACTTATCATCAATTGATAGTACAATCCTAAGTTGTCTATACCAATCAATAAAGTTGGGTCCAGTCAGTTTTTGCTTCTCGAAGAAGCCCCTGAAGACCGAATTGTTAGCTGACGAGGTTGTCATCTACAATTGTGAAAAAGTTCAAATATTAGTATTGTCGATAATTAAATTCTTAAAGGAATTAACTACCCAATTAATTACTAATAAGACTAAGATCCAACTTGACCTCCCACTTATTACAGAAGGTCTGACCAACGTGTAAACAAGTAGGGCAAGAGGTAAGCGACGAGCGTTAATTGCATGGAATGCAACTCTTAGATTTATGAGACTAATGACATTAGTAACTCTTATAGTAATGTCAAAAGCATATTTGGTCTCATCTTATGCCTCGGGTCCGAGGTCTGACCAGGAAACTCGATTTAAGTCCACCAAAACAGAACGTGCGAAAATTGATATAGGTCTGACCTATGAAAAAAATTCGCCATGGGTTTGGCAAGGCCCTTAGGTCTGACCAGAGAAGTCAAGCCAAAGGCACGTGTTCTAGGTTTGGCTGGCATAGACTTAAAACTTCATATAAGGGTATACACATAAATGTGACAAAGTTGTGTACAAGAAGCATGCAAAACATCTTGTAGCACAAAGTTAAGAAAACATTTTGTTAACCTTTTGGTATAGCAATCATTTTGTCAAATGTTCACGGTAGCTCCATTTAGGACGCACAAAGAAGCGGAGAAACAGGTCAGCGCGAAGCGTATTAAAAACCTGACTTCATTTGGGGAATCTTACTTCAACCCGCCTTAAACTTCTCTTTTAGTTTGTCCATAATGGGTGAGCCATACTTCCAATTGACTAATGATGCTATGTATGTTAAGAAACCCCTTTTGTTAACATTTAGTTTTATTGATGCCAATATGGTGGGATTACAAATTGATCAACCCTATATTGTACTCCTACTTAGTCCGAAGACAAGTAATTCCAATAATTCCCTCATATGCCGAAGCATGTAGTGGGGCGGGAGAAAATTAAAGATCAATTCAACCCCATATCGCGCATGTAAAACTAAAGCTTCACAAGAAATCAAATTTCATAGTTTTTATGTCCATATTAATTTGTCCAAAAACCCCGGTTTCACAAATAACACATAATTGGTCACAAGGAATAAAATTATGTGTGTAATATTAGACATGTTCAATCCAAATTACTTTATAAGTATTAGTCCGGTTTTAAGAGTTTCATAAAATCTATATTTTGCAAATATTGACTAGACACAAGGCATATCACATATAAGCAATTAAAACAGACTAATAATGGATTGAAAATTGAGGAACAACTCTTAAAATGAAAGCAGTAAATCACATAATGCCTCGAGTTCTCAAAAGAGTCTTCCCCAATTGGAGAACCATAAGACTCTCACTAGGTTTTCTGCTAAAGTGCCTAGATCGCCACATACATCATATAACATGATTGCGTGAGTCTTACAGCCGAGATAAAACAAGAATAGATTAACATAGCAACTTAATTAACAATTTAATTTTTAATCTATACTTCTTTTTATCATTTTATGTTTGTGTTCATTCTAGGTTGGTTATTTAGTTATGGCAAGGATTGCATGTCGTTGCCATAATTTACAATAGAAACAATAAATAAACCAATTACATGCAGCCCTAGCGTGTTAACATCGTATGCAATTCATAAATACTAAACTAATTGACTCGTGATGCCATTGTTGGAATTTAACAATCAAGTTAACCATTAACTCATACGAGTACGCAGCGGATATGGATCTAGTATAGTACAAATAATTAACATACTGATAAAACACATTAAGGAACATGAAATATAAATAGAACACTAACCCTTGATGTCACCCGCAAGAATCACAAACCGAATGAACGAAACTAGTGACTAAGTGGTCACCTCTACGAGTGCTCACACAAACACGTAAACAAGCACGCCCGGATGCTAGTCCAACCTCACGTATATCCAATACAACTATTGTATCTAAACCCAACTGAAAATCGATCACCGAAAGCCTCACAAGGAACAGAACCGAAATACAGAAAGTTGTGTTAGGTTTCAACCGAATTCGGTTGGAACCGAATTAGGCAGAGAACCGAATAAGCCCAAATCTAAATCCCAGATCGAATCTATCAATCTCCACACCTTGGGAACAAGTAACCTAAGTGTATGAACCTGCTTGAACAGCCTGGGATCAAAACTCAAATCGAAAAGCCCTCAAAAGGGTTAACCGAATTAGGCAGTAACCAAATAACAAGAACCCTAATAAGGGTTTGGGGTATTCGGCTGTGATTTAGCTTGGAGATGAAGAGGAAATTACTTTGCAACTGATTTGGGAAGTATATTGTGTGTGTGTGTCGTGTGGAATGAGGGAGAGGTGAGGGGTTTATATACCCTCACATCCCTAATCATGATAAAGATCAAAAAGCATTCCAAGTTCTATCACAACTCCTCCACCAACTCTTATCCTCAACAAATGAACCTAGACACTCTCAAAGAACCTTCTTTTGCCTTCCATAAACCGGCCAAACAAAAGAAAAAACACATGGTTCTTGTCTTGGTCATTCTTTGTCCGAATGGTTTACAATCGGAGCTTTCGTGAAGTCAATAAGCGTACTCTAAATGTTTTATCGTGTGTGCCCCCAATAGGCTCACACACTCCTAGTTGTAGTGCGCATCCAACTACCATAACCCAACAATTGTGTGTGCGTGTGTGTTTGACAATGGTGATAGTGGTGGCGACATCCAACTGTAGCTTGGTGTTTGGTGGCGGTCGACGGTGATGGTGGCAGCTGGTGGTGGTGGAGGCCGGATTTGGTAGAGAGAGGAAAAGAGTGTGTTTGTAAGAAGAGTTGGAAAAAGTTATGTGTTGATGAAAAAGAATAAAAGTGTATTTTATTAAGGGGTGAGTTTTATTAGTTTTTTTAATAAAAAGCACAAAATGAAAAACATGCCATGGTATTTAATGGTTAAAGAAAGTCAAACTAACAGAGTTAAAAAGATGGACCAAACCTGGAACGAAAGTTTCACGTTTAGACTAAAATTAAAACTTTTTAAAAAAATTGGACCAAAAGTGAAAAATACACTAAACCACAAAGACAAAAAATGTAGTTAACTCTATGCCTACTTGATCCTGAGAGGAAAAAAGTACATTAATTTTTTTAATTTTTTATGTTCTTTTACTTGTCCAAGCGCTGGATAAAAAAATTTCTTGGTGGTTTTCTCTAAATAAACCTATCTAATGCACAACTATAAAGTCTGAATGCTCGGTCACATGAAATTTATACAGTTGAAAGATGATGCAATTCATTTATTATGATGTTTGAAAAATTGAAGCCGTTTGATTGATTTTTTTAGAACGACAATTTTTAACTATCTCACAATAACTTACAATATGAAATCTATCTCACATGCGCTAAGTAGGACTTGAACCCATAACTATTTGATTGGGGGAACTTCTTACACAACATGAGGAACACATAAGCCCTTTGGTGAAGCCGTTTGATTGTTTCTATCAATAGTTTTTATCTTTTCCTTAAGTCTTACGACAACCGCATCATACAACCTCATCAAACTTTTGATGCCACTGTGTAGGTGCTTGTTTTAGCCCATACAATGAATTAACTAGCTTACACACCTTAT
>BQNB010004026.1:0-110626 GCA_026074375.1 Tanacetum coccineum | reverse complement strand
TCTATCATTTTTCGTTCTTCGCGAATTTCCGCGAACGCTTAGCCTAAAAGTTAAGGAACAAGCTAGAGCTCAACACACTCAATCGGGTCAAAATTTACTCTTATTCTATCCAGCAGGAAAGTCAAAAATTGTGACAAAACACTTATTTTCTTTTTGAAATTTTTTAAATTTTTATGGAAAAACAGGGTACGTGAGAACAACAGCAGCAGGCATAATCAAATCGATAGATCCTCCCATACTAGAGTTAAACATTGTCCTCAATGTTTTAAGAAGGGTCTCTACGTAAATCCTAAGCCGTTTATTAAGTACGCTTAAAGATAAACGTTAGTCGATAAGATTAGGATATTGGATTTCCCCAAACTAATTGCAAGCAAGGGCTAGGAAGCTCGAGTGGACCGGGACAAAATACCGAACACGAGAGTCTTCAAAAATTTTTGGTTAAATCCTACAAAAAATCACAAGCACAAACAACAAGAAACAGAAGAGTACAAGCCTCCTCACATCACAATAGAAATAAGAAAGAAAATAGAAAGATAAGCATAGGGTGCCTCCCACGAAGCGCTTGTTTAGGGTCACTAAGCTTGACCCAATCCCTGAATTCATTTGTCCTTGGGGAAGGTTTGGAGATCCGGGACAACCAATTGTGATATGTCCCTTCCAAAGTAGTGCTTAATTCGATGACCGTTCACCATGAAATTTGGCCCAAAGTTTCGAGATAACTCAACGGTGCCATATGGAAAGACTTGGGTAATGGTGAACGGTCCGGACCAACAGGATTTTAATTTGCCCGAGAACATCTTTAATCTAGAGTTAAAAAGGAGGACTTGATCACCGACATTGAAAACGCGGTTTTTGATCTTTGAGTCATGGATCCTCTTTGTTTTCTCTTTATAGATCAAAGAGTTCTCATAGGCATGATCACAAAGTTCATTTAATTCATTGAGTTAAACTTTACGATGATCGCCCGCGGTCTCAAGGTCAAAGTTTGCATGCTTTAAGGCCTAGTAAGCTTTGTGCTCGAGCTCGATCGGTAGATGACATGCCTTTCGTACACGAGCATGTATGTGGGTACAACATCCCGATGCGGGTATTTTGTATACGCTAGAAGGAAGGACCCAAAAGTGCATCATCTAGTTGTCCTACCAAGATGCAACGGTTTTCAGCCTAACGGTTCTTTCAATAATTCGTTTCAAACCACGATTGGATACCTCAACTTGCCCACTTATTTGTGGGTGAGACCCGGTGGAGAGTCGGTAAGTAACTCCATATTTAAGCATGACCTTTGCAAACTGGTCATTGTAAAAATGGGTTCTGCGATCACTTATGATAGCTCGAGGGGCACCAAATCGGGCAAAAAGAGATTTAAGAAATTTACAAACAACTCGGAGCGTCGTTGGTGGGGAGTATGCTTTCGCTTCAAACCCATTTTGACAAGTAGTCGATCCGCCACGAGTATATATTAGTTCCCTCGAGAAGACGGGAAAGACCCATGAAATCAATTAACCCACACGACCCAAGATTTTACAAACTTAGGGATGGATTTTTAAGGCATTAATCATGTACGCAAAAATTTTACCTTGATGCGGACAACGTGTCACATCGGTGACAAAGTTATGGGCATCGTTTGTAATCATGGGCCATAAAAATCCAGATTAAAAAAACTTTTTTTGGCTGTGTAGTTGGCACCTAAATATACCCAGCCGTGGGTCCACTAGGCAAGCTTAGGAATGTAAACAGCTTCTTGCCAGCAACACAACCGCCAGAGATCATTTTTGAATCCGCGACCATAAATAAAACAAATAGGGGTCTTCCCAAAAGTAATGTTTATCATCCTTGAAAATTTTGTTTTTCTGCTAGGACGACATCCCTTTAATAATAAAATTCCCTGCGTGGTAATTTGCATAATCGACAAACCACAGGGTACTTGAGTTATCACGATAAGTCACCAATTGAAAGTGTTTTCGAGAGGAAACTTTTATTTGCCTCCATTGGGTCGCGAACATTTTCATAACGGATTTTCCTAATCTGGAAAGATGATCAGCCGCGAGATTCTCGGCTCCTTTTATGTCAATTACGTTGAAATCGAACTCTTGAAGGAGGAGAACCCACCAGAGCAATCTTGCCTTGGAATCTTTTTTAGCAAAGAGATATTTTAGGGCAGAGTGATCCATATACAACGCTTTTGTACAAGAGAGGATAAAGGACCGAATTTTTTTTAAAGCATACACCACAGGCTAACAATTCTTTTCTGAAACGTAGTGTAATGCGATTCTGTCTTGTTCATTGTTATACTAGCATAGTGTATAGGCCTAGTGTTTTTCATGACGTTTCCCCAAGACTGCACCTATGGCAAAGTCGCTTGCATCGCACATAAGCTCAAAGGGTAGGTCCTAGTCTAGGGCAATCAAGATTGGAGCTTCGGTAGAGTTATCTTTAAAAGTTTGAAAAGCTTGAATACAATCAACGAGTGAGCAAAGGAACGGGTATCGTTCACAAGGAGATGAGTAATCGGTGGTCGGGAAAAAATTGGAAAAATCCTTAATGAACCGTCGGTAGAAACCGGCATGACCGAGAAAACTCCGAACACCCTTTACGGTGGTGGGATGAGGTAACTTAGCAATCACATCGATTTTGGCTTTATCAACTTCAATCCCTTTTTTGGAAATCTTATGGCCAAGGACAATGCCTTCTTTTACCATAAAATGACTCTTTTCCCAGTTTAGACAAAGATTGGTGTCTTCACACCTTTGAAGCATCTTGTCTACACGAGAGAGGCAATTTTCGAATGAATTCCCAAAGACCGAAAAGTCGTCCATGAAGACTTCCATCGTTTTTTCGATCATATCATGAAAGATAGCCATCATACACCTCTGGAACGTGCCCGGTGCATTGCATAAGCCAAAAGGCATGCGACGGTAGGCAAACGTTCCGTAAGGACATGTGAATGTTGTCTTTTCTTGATCATGAGGATCAATGGGAATTTGAAAATAACCTGAGAAACCATCGAGAAAACAATAGTACTCGTTTCCCGCTAATCTCTCAAGCATTTGATCCATAAATGGTAGTGGAAAGTGGTCTTTACGAGTGGCTTCATTTAACTTTCGGTAGTCAATGCACACACGCCATCCCGTAACCAATCGAGTCGGAATTAATTCATTTTCATCATTTTCAACAACGGTAAAACCACCCTTTTTTGGTACGCAATGTACAAGGCTTACCCAAGGACTATCCGAGATCGGGTAAATTAATCCAGCATCAAGAAGTTTTTCAACCTCCTTTTTGATGACATCGTGGATTTTTAGATTCACTCATCTTTGGTGTTGAACCGCCGGTTTGTAGTCCTCTTCCATAAGAATATTGTGACTATAGAATTCCGGGTTAATACCCTTGATATCGGAGAGTTTCCAAGCAATGGCTCGCTTGTGTGACTTCAAAACCTTTATGAGAGCGGCTTTTTCCTCGACACTCAAGTCTTTAGCAATTATGACGGGAAACTTGTTGTCACCTTCCAAAAATGCGTATTCGAGATGTGGAGGTAAGTCCTTAAGTTCGACCTTGGGAGGTTCATCAATTGAAGATTTATCAGTTTTAGCTTCACAAATTTTAAGTTCTTTTTGAATTTTAGGCAAATAATTTCCTTGATTGGGAGGGGGTGATGGATCATCATTAAGAAATGATTCAAGAAGTAGAATATCCCCCTCCGAGTCATAGTAAGAGTCATCAACTTCCGGTAAAGTTGGATCATCTTCAAGAGTGAGAAAAGCATCGACTTCCTCAAGAAGAAAATCACTATCCCCGAAAGGAGTGAGAGTCGGAGAAGAGGTAGAGATGATCGGGTCATAGTAAGGAGTGGGATTTCCACTTGCGATCACATTGGAGAAACCGAGAACTTCTTGAGAGTACTCCTCATAAGCCAATTCAATAACGTCGATTCGGTTCGCCGTCATATCATCGTAATTATAAGAATATCTAGAAGTTTGGTCAAGATTGAATGTTATGGCTTCTTTCCCAACACGAAGAGTTAATTTTCCTTCGTAAACATCAATCAAAGCTCGTCTGGTCTTTAAGAAGGATCTCCCGAGAATTAGGGGAACTCGGGGATCGGCATCAAAGTCTACGACTACAAAGTCGGCCGGGAATTTGAACTTTCCACACGGATAATGGCATGAGATTTATGCTAGCGCCAAGATCGGCCAAGGCTAAGCACTCTTCCATTCAGGAAAAATCACATAGTATAAGAAATATGCCAGGGTCTCCAAGTTTTTTGGGTAACTTGTTGAGGATAACCGCCGAACAATGCTCATTCAAAGGGGTTCTAGCCATTTTACTTAACTTTTCTTTGTTTCCTATTAAAGCTTTAAGAGTTGAGGCAAATTTTGGCATACGAATCAAAGCATCCGCTAAGCTAATTTCGAAACTCATATCTTGAAAGATTTTGTAGAATTTATCAACTTGGTCGTTAGCTTTTTCACGTTGCTTCTCATCATTACGTCTCGAAGGATATGGAATTGACGGTTTCAAGTTAGGCATCGGAGCACTAACGGGAATTACAACGGGCTCAGAATTTGGTACTTGAGATTGAAATTGGATAACCGGAGGTTGGACATCTTTGGTACTTCCGTTATTAGTAGGAAGCACCGTGTCCTTTGTCACCTCGGGTTTACGTTCCACTACTTTAGCAACGGGCTCAGAATTTGGTTTTTGATTTTCAACTTGGACAACCAGAGGTTAGACGTCTTTGGTACTTCCGTTATTAGTAGGAAAGGTACCTAAGTCCTTTGACACCCGACCCTTGCGTCGGTATCACCATTCCACTACTTTAGGAGGTGAAGAAGTAATATTAGGAATCTTGGGTCCTTGATAAGCAACACCACTTCGGGTGGTAATACCTTTCAAATCTACCTTCGGGTTAATAATGGTATTACTAGGGAGTGTCTCTGAACCTGAAGTAGAAGCGGTATTGGAATTCACGAATTTGGAAAGCATGTCCGTTAAATTAGTCATTTGATTTTGCAAATTTTGGTTTTGGTTTTGCATGTTCATCATCACTGCAAACATTACTTGCCGTAGCTTAAAAATAGTTCATTGTCACACTGTGTTTGCGTACCGGAGCTTAGAAAGGGGAGCTTTTTGAACCGGGGGGTTGATTAATCGGAGGTCGATAAATTTGGCTTTGGTTGTAAATATTTCCCCGGTTTTGGTTGTAACGGTTTTGATTATTTCCTTGGTTTTGTTAAACGGGAGGAAAACCGAGAGGATGAATTTGATTAGCAATCGGGATTCGGTAACCGGTATTTCCTTGATTGCAATTAGCTGCGGCTGCTTGAGTAACAAATTCTTGAATATTGTCATGATAAACGTTGCCATCAGTGGCGGGACAATTTCGGTAAGAATGAGCACCACCACAAGTAACATAACTTTCCTTGACCGCTTTGACGGGAGTGGGAGCTTGGGTTTGGTTTTTCTTTTAGAGAAGTAAAGCTTTCCACCATATCTTTAAGTATCAAGTAACATCGGAGAAATACCATAGGGGGTATATAACCTGCTCGAACTTCAACTTTGCAACAACCCGGTTTGTTACGTGAATTACGAACTTTGGATTTGCTTTCAATGATTCTTAGGCAATCTCGAGGCATCTTATCCAAAAAATTACCACCCGCAGGCCGGAATTTCAACTAAGTCTTGATCATATAAGTTCAAAGCAATATAGAAAGATCAAGATTAGACAAAGTATCTTCGAAAATCAAGAAGTGGTGGCAGCTCCGAAAAACATATGCATCGGACCATGCCGTGTAAAAGTTCATCAAAACGTATGTTGAAATCACATGATTTCATTTTGAAGAAATTGTTTGTTTTGAATGAAGGGATAATTTGAGTGATGAATATCAAAACAATGATCATGCCCATGTGAAGAATCGATCGAGGTGGATTCTTTTTTCAAGCCAAATCGAGCATGCCCCACGAGAGAAAATGGGAAAAGCATAAGCTTTACCGACGTACTCGGGACGTTCGGGAACTTCATCGTAGAAGTGATCTTGTTGAAATAACGGATGTGAGCATGAGGGTCTTCTTTGTCATGTCCGAAGAATTGTTTGTTTTGAACGAGGGTAAGCAAACCGTGCTTAAGCTCAAAGTTATCCGCGGTGATTTCGGGCACAACGATGGCATCCTCGTAACCCACGGTGGGTGCTTCGAGTAATTGAGCCATAGTACGAGTATCGTCCATCGTAACTACGGGAATAGGTTCAACAAGATTAAATGGTTCAACAAAAGTCGGATTGACTTGTTGTTGTTGACGGTTAGAATTACGAGATTGAGAACGAGTGCGCATGCACTAAAATGTAAAAAGAAAATTTATAATTTTTTGTTTTTTTGTTTTTCAACAATGTATTCACAATAAATTTTAAATACGGACAATGAGATAAGACACTTAAACCTAATAATCAACAAGCTTCTCGGTAACTCTTCAAAAGAAAAACGCACAAAAGAGTTTGTTTAACTTTCGAAGGTGAGTCGTACGTCGCAAGAGACACAAAAGGTAAGTTTTTGATCTTTGGTTCGGGAACTTATTTATGGATAATACTTCAATTGAAAGTATTATTTGTTGGTGTTCTTTAATAAACACAAATTGTGGAAATTAATTATTTTTTCTTTTTATGTTTTTTATGATATTTTATGTTTTTGTTTATTTTTTCTCTTTTTTTTTAAGATTTTTTGGTTTTATATTTAAAATTATACTAATAATAGAATAATGAAAATATTTTTAATATTTTTATATGAAAATAAACAAAATAACTCCTGTTGGAAGGATCTTCAAATAAAAATTTTCAAACGGCTTCAACAATCGTAGACAATCCTCCCCGGCAACGGCGCAAAAAACTGATCACCTCTGATCTACACCTTTTATTAATATAAAATATATAAATATAAATATAAGATATACTTATAATATATAATATATAAAGATAAGAGGGTATTAATCAAAAGATCTCAATTATAGTAATCTGGGAGTATGATTCCCGGGTCGTTATCCCCGATGAGGAAAGCAATTGAAAGCCGAGAGTCGTTTTGAGAATCGATGCTTCAATGGAATTAGATTGATAGTGGTTTTCTAAAACTATGAGAAAATTAAGGCAAAAACTTTAAAATACTTAAGGGAAGACAAATTTTTAGCTAAAAACGCAAAACGGGACTCCTAAACGGGACCTAAAAACCCTAAATTATTAAAATTAAGCCTAAAATGATCTTTTTGGTTTTTATAAGACTTAATTGGCTAAAAAGCTAAAATAAAATAACTAGACTAAAAACGAAGAAGATTTGAGCTTGAAAACACTAAAAACGTGAACGGGAATGAATCCCGTTCTTTAAAAAATAAAATTTTGCAATTTAAACCCTACGGAAGCAAAACTAATTTTCCTCGAAACTATATAATAAAAAAAATTCTAAAAAAGAATTATATTTTTTTGACTTTTTTATAAATTTTTATGAATTAAAAACGATTTTAATAAAATTAAATGATTAAAAATACTAAACATTTTATAAAAATTCTAAAAAGTAGATTGAACAATGAGGAATCTAAGAAAATTAAGCTCGAGAAAACAACTTATCGATTAAGGTGTGAAATATGCTTAAACAGCTTGTTTCACTAAAAGCCTTAAAACGTATATAACTAATAGATTTTGCAAAGATATACCGGATAGCATGTGGCACAAGTTAGTGTGTGTGGTTAAAAACGCTTGGTGAATGTGTAGAGAGTCCCAGGGTTTCGAGCCTTGCTCACCCAGGGCTTCCCACTATCCCAAGTGTTTTTGTTTTGGCCATTTTTTTTATAAATTTTTAAAAAACTTAAAAATAAGCACTTTTTACAAAGATACTTTTTTATAAAGCACAAATAAGCTCTAAAATAAGCTAAACAAGGCAGAATAAGCTTAAAACTACTAAGTTCTAAAAATTAACTGTTTTTATTTTTTAAGGAGAATAAGCAAACAAAAATAACAAATAAGCTAAAACAGACAATAAACTACATCTAAAAAGCACATAAGCACAAATTATAAGCTAGATAGACAGAAAAGCTAAAAAGGCTTAAAAACACTTAAAATTTACACTAGAAAGCAAATAAGCTTATGGCCAAACCAAATAAGCTAAAATGGGTTTATACTACCATAATAAGAAAATCTAAGCAAGAATTAAGCAAATTCAATAAGCAATAAGCTAAAAGAAAGAAATAAGCACTAATGGGTGCAACTGTTAACTCAAACAGAACAGCCCATTAAAGGCACCTTATTGAGCTTATTTCTCAATAAACAAAGGAATCCTTATGGACTTTTGGCTAATTACACTAAAGAGTATACTTAGAAAACTACTTAAAACAACTTTTAAAAAGCATTTTGAAAATCAAATAAGCAAAGAAAAAGCATCAGAAAAAGTTGTTTACTATTTTTATGGTTTCAAAGATTTTATGAAAAAGACAAAAATGGATGAATTGCAAGCCCTTAATTAAGCTATCTAAAAAGCTGAATTACAATCACTAAAAAGCTAAAACAGAATATAGAGCTACATAAAACTCCTTGTGCAACAAATTTTAAAACCTAAATCTAGCTTATCCTAACTAAATTTTTAGATTGAAAATGAGCTTTTGGTTGTTTACTAATGCTGATGCAATTGATAGTTTAAAACTAAAACTCAATTCCAAAACATGCAGGCCTAAATACTTGAATCTAACATCATTTAAACTACTAAACTAACACAAAATGATCAAAAAGGGCAGCTAGAAAAGTATTAAGCACAAATAGCTTATAAATCTGAGCTTATGACCTTAGACTCATAAAGCTTACACAAAAACCTATTGAAACTTAATTTAGCCAAAATAAAACCTAAAAAATTCTCCACTTATAAGCTAAATAAGTGATTTAAAAGTGACGCTTAAAGGACAAAATGCCCTCAAGCATAACAACTGAGTAAGAGTACTGCTTTACCCAAACACTCCATTTAAGTTGCCCAAAACCATTTTAAGCTTACAATTTTGAGATTTAAAGATCAAAATTCAAATACCAGATAATAATAAGCTTATAACAAACCTAATGAACATATTTCAATAATCAAATAAGCAAAAACAATAAGCTAATAACTAATGCTAATATTTTTTGTTTTTATGACTTTTTTGTATCAAAAACATAAAAATTAAGTTCTAAACAAACCTAAGAACATATTAAGCATTGATAATTAAATATAAGCAGAGACAAGCTAGTAATAATAGAAATAAGCAGGCAATAAGCAACTATAAGCTAAAATGTAAAGTAAGGCTTTTAAAAGGAAAATTGAAAAACTTACTAGAGCCTTTGCTCTAAACAAGGCTAAGAATAAGCTCAAGTGAACTATCAACAAGCTCTAGCTTATCTCAAAGATAAGCTAGTAAAGTCCTATAAGCTCTTCCAGGGTAAACGTATCATCCAAAACAACCAAATCCATCCATAGCATATGTATTAAACTGTTTTTAAATGTGTAGTAAATTAGTGATCAATTTGGATTCAATCTAAGCTTAGAGACTTAGATTAGCTTGAGCTTAGCTTATAAAGAGCTTATGAATCAGTGACAACTTATTAATCAATGTTTTGTTTGAAAGTGAGCTTGTGAAGGAGTAAAAAATTGCATAATAAGAAAACTTGAATTATATTGATGAAAGAGATGATTACAATACTGAAAATTAAAATTACATTAAGAAAACATTAAGCTAAAACATTTTTAAAGAAAAATTACATAAGCTAAATTAATAAGCTGGAAATTAATCTAATTCCTTTTTTTAGTGTACGAAGAGGTCTTCTATTTATAAGCTTCATAGGAAGGATCTAGGCTCTCGAGTTGTTAGACACTCCCCTTTATCTCGTCCCTTCATTCATGCCAATCATTAGATCTCAAGAATTAGCCATTGGATTGATATTTGATCACAAAAAAAAGGTATATGCCAGCGAGGCAATCCGTGTATCAGAGGCTTTGTTCATCTTCTTTAACAAGGATTAGTTGTAAAATCCTACTACCATAAGTGTGCTCTCCTTAGGAAGTTGCACAGGATGTTCATTTTCCATGGCATACACATTATATTCATCAGTGGTTTGTACATGTTCTAATAGCTCTTTGTCAAAGATGGGTCCAAAGGTTTCATCTGCAACTAGTATCACCTCTTGAATCTTAGCCATGTAAAGATAATGTGCTTCTAATTCCTGGTATATGGGCTCTTCATCTGAATCAACTACCCAATCTTGTTGTTCTCGATTGATAGTTGTTTCGATTGTAATCATTTCTTCCGCTTGAACGTGAATTATCGCGATTTGAATTACGGTCACGGTAATCATTGTAAAAATGAATACGACAGAAGGTTTGCATGAATTTGGCTTCTTCTTCACGGGACATGGGTGTGTCATTATCGTTATGATTGGTGTTTGGTTGTTTTGGACGAGATTGGAGTTCTTTATACTGAGCATCTATTTTCATGGTCATGGCATCCATTCGGGCTATAATTTTGTCAGTGTCAGAATTACTGCTACCTTCATCAGCGAAAGCAACAGTTTTCTTTAGAGAAGATTTCGTTTTTTAGTTTTTAGCCCAGTCGAGCCTGAGCAAGACTTTGTCTTCGCGAAGTTGATAAGCTTGATTTGATGTTTTATAGAGGAAAATACCACCAGCTGCGGCATTTAGAACTTCTTGGGTAGTTTCGTTGAGACTGTGGTAAAAGATTTTTATGATATTGTCTTTGGATAGATTGTGACCATGGCAATTTTTGAGCATTTCTTTCATACGGAGCCAAGCTTTGGTTAAGGTTTCATTTTCATTTTGAGAAAAAGCTTCGGTTAAAGATTTTTATGAAAGAATCGGCTAATGAAAGCGGTTTGAAGTTCATCCCATGGTTCGATAGTTCATTCGTTGAATTCATCCAGCCATGTTTTTGCTTCACCCGTGAGTGATAGGGGAAACATCATTAGGCGGACGGCTTCATTTTTGGTGTCCCTGTATTTAAACGTGTCACATATTCCAAGAAATTCGTGAATGTGTTTGTGCGGATCAGTTTTAATTCTACCATTGAATTGGTTTCCTTTGACGGGAGTCAAGTGGTTGCCCTTAATGGCGAATTCATTTGCAGTTTTAGGAATGGTGATTGCGGAACCGGGAGTCAGAGCGACAACACGGTCGGCAGCCCACATTGGTTCATCATCCATTGGATTGTAATTTTCAAGGATATCAAGGAAGTGACATAAATAGTTGATGTCAAGAATTAGAGCGTAAACAACTTTTGGTTGCGCAGGTGGTTCGCTTCTTTGTTCAAATGGAACTCTCCTGTTTCGTCGTCGAAGTCTTCGATTCAGGGTTAGTTTAGGTTCAGGAAGTGGTTCAACAAGTTCAGAGTTGGAAGCACGTGTATGCATCCAAGGGAGTTATATAGTTCAGTTTTCTAGAAAAATGTACGGCGATTTTTAGAAAGAAAGTGGTTAAAAATTATTTCAAAAATTGATTACGGAATAGCTTAAAATCCCCGGCAGCGGTGCCAAAAACTTTTGATGTGTTTCGAAAGCTTTAAGTTTATAAGACTAAAATTATCAGTTTATAAAATGGAAACACACGGGTAGAAGTATAACCCACATATATAGTATAACATTTTAGGTAAGACCAGGTCGTCTACAGGGATTTAATTAGTGTTCGAATAATCAGAAATTTTTAAAACAATTATTAAAAACTTTTAAGATAGATTCAATAATAAGGAAATATGACTACTTGGTTAGATTCAAATAATTCCTAAGCAATGACAGTAATCTTGATCTTTGACTTTAGGACTTTAACTTATAAAAAGGATTTCTCGTCAGAAAGCGTTTTCACAAATTAACTGGTTTTAACTTAAGACTTATCTTGGTTTAACTTAATCGAATATGTAACTCAAACAATCAAGTTACTATTATATCACATCTATTTTGTTTATCAAATAACATAATTGAATTTCTTTGATCGAATGATAAGGATCATAGACAAATCTTTAAAATCATATAGTGCACAACGGGTCTTTCGACCTATACCATTATACGTATATAATCAAAGTTGATGAACAATTTTAACAAGATTAGATACGATAGGATTGTAAAATAAGCTTAAGATTGATAAGATCGAAATGACATCAAATGCTTAATTATTATATAAACATCACCGAGTAGTCATAAGAGGTTTAGCCTCTCATGGCTATGGTGTTCATGATAACAAAATTAAGTAGAGAAATAAGAAACATACAAAATTTGGATTGAGAAAAGGATTTAACACCACTTTTACAAGTATGAATTCGCATAAAAACCTTATTTAACTAAGTGCTATGATGATGATCTTCATTATTCACAGAATTTCATGCTAAACTCCAGGGATTGATGAAGATTATTAAGAGAAAAATTATTGTAGAAGTGTGTGTGGGATGTCTCAAATGGTGTGAAATTCATCCTTATTTATAGGCCGAGAAGGAGCAAAAGTGCGACACACTTCCTTGAGAAGTGCGACGTACTTTTCTTCTTTAATGTGTATATCTTTAATGCTGAGATGAATTGCGGCGCACATGATGTAGAAGTGCGTCGTACTTAGGGTATTATTTGTTCTTCATTAACTTCGTCCTAAAGTGCGGTGTACTTTCTGAGAAGTGCGGCGTACTTTAATTGATTATTGGACTTAGTTTTATCTTCTTTTATCTTTTTCTTTCGTACGGTGTAAAATACTTGTGTCTTTAGTCTTTTTGAGCTTGAGATGTTTTCAAGTGAACCTACACATATTTCATGCTTTTAAGTATCGAAAGTTTACGAGAAATGATATAAATAAATACAATAACGCCACCGAAAACATGTACAATTAAGGAGTTATCACATACCCAGATCTTTTGTCAGTTCTTGGATTCTTATCAAGGTTCTTGTTCCTAGTGTTTGATGATGTTCTAAGGGTGTTGTTGGTAGGTTTGTAGATTTTCTTGAAGGATTTGGAGATTAAAGCCATAAGTTTTGCAATTTCCTTATCCCTTGGAGTATCATCTTCATCACTAACAACTTCATGTTTTGACTCTGGAGGTAAAGAAGGAAGTATAGCAGTCTCTTTTCCTGTGCTTCAGGTAACAACTTGTGATCAGGTTGTTGATGGTGGAGGATTATAATTGGGTTTTGGTTGAGTAGCATCAACAAGTGCGAGTGGACTGACATTCCTTGCTAACCTTGGGTTTTAAACGCGAAAGTTACCGCCAGTTTTACTTAAAAAACGGTAATTATAAAACTTTTTAAACTTATTAAACACAATGGTTTACCAAAACCATTAGATGGTGATTGAGCCTATATAGATTAGTTGATGTGTTATCCAAAGTACTATAATTACTAGGAGTTTCTAATTAGGCCTCTTCGGATGGGCGTTTCGACGAGTTGTTGATTTACGAATTAAAGTGTCCCTAGACTCCTCGAACGTCATGTTCATACCTCTTAATTATGAAAAGCCCGACGATAGTAATGAATGTGACATAACATAGAACTATACATGATTTTAGTTAATCGAAGTACTTGGTACTTTATCACGAACCTAGATAATTTAGGTTCATTCGTCTCTTTTACGTACGCAAAGAATAAATCTGCTAATTTTGGATTATCTGAACTCAAGTGAGTCAATAGCCCACATTTTTTACGATTTCATGATTTAAATACTAAGGGTGAAACAAAGCTTTGTTATAATAAATTGAAACGCACGTATGAATACCTTTTTTGCCTAATTAGTCGATAAACCCAGTAATCCCTGTTCATGCAACTGTCAATTGGGCATATAAGTAGTTGTGAATTACATTATGTGAGCGCGAAAGTTAATTTAATCGAGTCTATTCGGGAAAACGACCTCTCCCCGTTCGGTTGACTTCTATCACCGAGAAACGAACGATATAGCAAGTCGAATTTGGATGTTTAAGGGTAGAAAACATCACGGATGGGCGTAAATTGAAATATATAAGTTAAATTGCAAGAAATGATTGTCGAGCTTCATTGGCATGACTTGTGAAATGTAATCTAGTTTTTTGAGAGATCTCTGCATGTGTTACATTTATCACTAAAAAGACTTTGGTCCCTGCACATTATGAATTTGATCAACCTATGAATTTCACACAACAATTGTGTTGCCGTTTTTAAGCAATATTTTCAGGAGATCAAATAGGCATAGGGAATGCAAGGATGCATTGGGGTTTATAATTTTGATAGGCACGCTTAAAAGATTTAGGTGCATCATATTTGGGGAAATGTATTGGTCAACTTTTGAAATAATAATCCGCAATGAACAAGTAAAGCAAATATCATTTTTGTATTAAATCCTTTCAATTAAATCCAATGTATCATTTTAAACGACTTTTGTGTCGTTCTTATATATCTTGTGCTATTGATCTTGAAGTAACACGCCCCGGACCCTTATTCCGCTGCGACCCAATTTGGGGGTGTTACAGATTGGTATCAAGAGCCAAGGTTATAGAGAACCAGGTCAAATGTTTTGCTGGACTATAACCATTTTCAAACAACGAATTTATATGTATAGTGAGGGTATAATTTAGTGTGGAGGATGTGTGGGGGGGGGTGGCTCATT
Source organism: Tanacetum coccineum (assembly GCA_026074375.1). Classification (NCBI taxonomy): domain Eukaryota; kingdom Viridiplantae; phylum Streptophyta; class Magnoliopsida; order Asterales; family Asteraceae; genus Tanacetum; species Tanacetum coccineum. The sequence continues at coordinate 96,013 of BQNB010004026.1, read as the reverse complement.
ATATTCAATTAATGATTTTGTTGTTGATGGTTGTGATTGGGTACAACGTGGTTGTACACCTTCGGGACATAACATATGTGCATACATTCAATGCCATACACTGATTGATTGCATTAGGTAGGGGACTATGCATTCATAAATGATATACGTGTTTATATTAATATTTCGTATATTACTATGATAGGTATATTGTATATATACAAAGATGAGTTTTGCATTCTTTCTCGCACAACTCTGTAATTATTTTTATATAAGAGTTATTTATATAAGAATGGAATATTTCAATAGGCAAGTAGTACGATAAGCTCGTAGGTTCCTAAGCGCTACCTAAAAATAAGTATCGAATAGATACCTAACCATCATTCATTTATGCCAAAATGCATACGTCGAATTAACATAGCCAGCCCCTTATAATAATATATTTATATAAGTTAAGTTTTGCTCGCTACAAGCTGTTATGTTTTCATTATAGACGATTTCCTACACGTATGTTTATATTAATTCCGAGCCATGGAGATTCCATTGAGCTTCTGATGAGGAGCTAGAGGAACTAATAAAGGATCCACCTCTAATCTGCTGATGCCTCACTACAGCCTTATCACCAGGTCTACATGCTGACACTAATCCGGAAGATGGATTGGAGGACCCTTATGATGGATCCAGCTGACCATCCTGCCGACGGATGAGGCAATTATGATAATGAGTCATTTGATGATGACAACGATGATGATGATGTTGAGAAGGATGAGGAGGACGAGGAGGAGGAGGAGCACCTAGCTCCGGCCGACCCTTCTACTGTATCTACAGATGATCCCGTCCCCTCAAGCTGAGAATCAACAGGCATATGAACTGATAAAATTCATCTTCTACACCACCTACCTCTCCACACATATCATCCTTGTCTTTTTAGACCAAATCTACGTACTGTACGGAAGTCTATAAAATGCCAAACTCCACTAATCCCCATCTCAGAGACAAGCATTACCGTGTTTGCTGCTCCTGCATCTATACCTTCATCGTCACCACCGCCAAAAGAATGAAATAAAGTCCCTCAAAAGTAACAAAAGAGTCTAGCATCAAGAATCAAGATAAGGCAACCCTGGCCTTATCAGACAAGATATATTTGTCAGTATAGCTTTTGTATTAATATACTACTAAACTTTTAGTAATACTCGGTTGGAAGTGTTAATAAAAAGCTTGTACTCTTTTACGTCATGTAAAGTGAATGTAAATAAGGTATAACCAACGCTTGTTGGTTTTATTATCATGCTACTAGTACGATAAGGGATTTATTATGCCATGGGTTGCGGTTAACTATATCTATTGCATAACATTGGTCTCAACCATACCTACTGGGTTGGGATCACGAAGTAGTCATGATTTTCCCTTGAAATGAAACTTCATATTACATATGTTCCTGTGACTTTCAGGAAACATGACCAACTGTTGATTCAAGGGATGAGTGTTTTAGGAAATTAAGCTGTTTGTTGTGGGGGGTGGGGGTTTGGGGGGTGGTGTCCCAGCGAGTGCTAAAGCAATCGCGGCAAGTTGCCATTTAATGAGATGAAAACCAGACAATGGCCCGTAAGTCCAATAACCAGACCGGAACAACAATAATGCAAAGTGAGCAGAGAATGCTAACAACAAGAGAAAGTGGGAAGGGTAACCACAATGGGCAATGTACTATAAAGGGCGAGAATGCAAGAAAGGTTACCAGACAACATAACCCAGAGTGTGGAAATCCTATCTGCAGCTAGGAAAAAAAAAAATATAATTCCAGCCGAAAACTCACAACTGTTGTAAGTGTGGAAGATCTGAGAACACTTTAGAGTAAGTGTCCAATAGTGAAGTTTCAGAAACGTGTAACAAAAAGATCAGCACTCTTTCCGAACGGCCAAAGGCTGAAATAAGAAGGAAGTTGAATAACACTTCCAAGGAACAATCAGAACCAACAAACAGTCTGAACAGGAGAGGCAAAATACTGCAAAGCTTACGCTGCCGGGCACAGGGAGAAGAAATATTACGGCTGGTCCAAAGCCGAAAGTGTTCCTATATTCAACTATCATCATGAGGTCCATAGTGTCCTCCCAAATGCCACAGGTGCAACATAGTAGGCCATCTCATCCATAACTGTAGGAGACCTACAAATGACAATACTGCTAACAACCAAAGAGGTACGGGGACAAGTCAAAAGGCTAATTGCTATGAATGTGGGAATCAAGGGCACTACAAGAGGATTGCCCAGAGCGAAAGAACCAAAGGTCATAAAAACCAAATTGGAGTACTGGAGCACATGGAGTGGTGCATACCTTAAAGGAGAGGAAACCAATCAAGACCCTAACAACACTAAAGATGAGATCAAAGCTTAAACGAGAAAGTTGTCTCGCTTTGCCTAATAAATCCTAAGATTGAACTATCTTAGACTTTATCTCCTTAGGAGTTCTCGTTGTATTTCCCTTAAATTCAGTTGTACTAATGGATTTCAAATTTATCGATATTATGAGAATTTCGTCATATATTAACGTAGGACCTTATTACACTTACAAACTAACTCTCAACAAATAACTTCGAAAAAAAAATATAATAACGCTATTTATTGCCGAAAATGAGCAATGCATCGTTATTCCCCACAATTAAACATGGCCTGATTCAATCTATGTAATAATACAGGAAGGTACCATGCCGTGCTGAGAGTAGTCACTATAAAAACCCTCATTGTTAAGGAAAAAACCAGTTTCTACATAAATCATTGTTTTTTTGTGTGTGTATTCATAATATACAGCGTTTTACCTTCAGAAATCGATTAGTAACCCTAATCAACTAAGCAGACCTTCACATCCGTTCTTACTATAAAGTTGGCAATCATCTATACCAAATCTAACCGAGAAGACCGAAGTAGCACATTACTAGACGCCCTAGACAAATGATTCCCGCTATCGAAAATTGCCTCCGCCAATAAGAGATTTTACTAAAAACGGTCCGTTCAACATCACCTAATCCGGGTAGAGATGGTAGTTTCGACGGTCATAATTGGCCATTGTCTGGTGTCCAAATTAACAGTGCCCGTTATCGACTGTGCTAAGAAGATTGTTTCCGTAGCCCCTTCGCGGGAGGCGAAAGTCCTAATCGTGTCACAGTGACGGGTGTAGAGAAGGACAACAGGAAAACGACGCCTAAACGTCATTCGTCGTGTACCAATGTTCAAAAGTATCTGCTAAAAGGATCTCATGTCTTTTTGGCACATGTTACTACAAAGGAGATTTTGAAGGAAATCGAAAAGAAAGCGACTTGAGGACTATCCAATTCTTCAAGGACTTTCCGAATTATTTTCCAAAAGGACTTTCGGGTTCTTTCCTCCGACTCACAAGTGGAGTATTCAAATAGGATTTGGTACCTATGGTGCTGCACCTGTCAGCACCGGGCACCTATCAGTTGGCGCCTTCCGAGGATAAAGAGTTATCTGAGCAACTGAAAGAGCTATCCGATAAAAGGCATTTATAAGACCCATTCCTCACCTGGGGAGCACTGGTCTTGTATGTCAGAAGAATGACGGATCATTCTCAGAGGTGCATTGATTTACCGAGAATTGAATAAACAATAGTGAAGAACCGTTATCCACTCCCCGAGAATTGATGATTTAAGTTTGATCACATCAAGGGTCGAGTGTCTACTCCAAAGAACGACCTATATGTCAGTTATCAAACACTGAGGGTACGAGAGAAGACATGTTCCCAAAAAAGACTGCCTTCAGAACTCGTTACGGTCAATACGAATTTCAAATTTAGCCGAGGTTTGGTTTGACAAACGCAGCACCGCCGTATTCATGGACCTCAATGAATCGGTGTTTGCAAACCAATCAGGAAAATTTGTGAATGTCTTTTAATGACGATATTCTAAATATATTCGAAGACAGAAAGAACCACAAGAACACCTTAAGCAGATCTGGTAGTGCTTAAGAAAGGAAGAGATTTGTATGCCAATTTTTCCAAATTGTGAATTCTTGGATTTCCCAAAGTACAGGTTTCCCCTCGGTCATCAGTGATCGATATAAAGGAATTCATGGAGAGGATCCAGCCAAGATTGAATCCATTAAAGATTGGACATCTCCAAAGTCACCAACGGAGATTCGTCAATTTTTAGGTCTTGATGGGTACTATCGAAGATTCATTGAAGGGTTTTCAAAGATCTCCACACCAATGAACCCAAGCTTACTCAAAGAAGGGTCAAGTTTGATGGAGGCGAAAATCAGAGAAGCCCTTTTAGCGTTGAAACAAAAGTTGTTCAGTGCACCCAATCCTGCATTACCTGAGAAGCGCAGATTTTCATCGCATACTGCGACGCTTCGAAGAATGGTTATGGGTGCCTGTATTGATGCAGAGAGAAAAAAGTGATTTCTTATAGCATCACGCCAGTTGAGGATTCATGAGAAGAACTATACGACTCAGATTTAGAACTTGTGCAGAGTGTTCGCTCACAATATCTGGAGCATTATTTATAGGAACTAATGTACGGTGTACACCGAACACAAGATTTTGCAACACATTTTAGATCAAAAAGAGTAGAACATGAAGGCCATACTCCTGAATGTTAGATGCTAATTGATTTACGATTGCGATATTCGTGTATCACCCGGGGAAAGCAAAGTGTCATTGCTGATGCTTTGAGCAGGAAAGAACGAGAACCACCGTTAAGAGTTCAAGCCTCAGTCATGACTATTAGCTTGGATCTTCCCAAACAGATCTTGAATGCTCAAACTGAAGCGCGAAAACCAGAGAACATTAAGAGTGAAGATGTTGGGGGAAAGTTGATATGAAATTGCTAATTTCCAGAAGCGAATAGAGATCAAAAAAAGTTGGAGCCACATGCTGAGATGGAACCCTTTGCCTGATTGGCAGGAGTCTGGTTACCGTGTTATGCACGAGTTAAATTTCAGGACTGTGATCATGTACGAATCCCACAAATCAAATATGGAATATAATAAGTGTTTTTGGGAGGGGGGGAGGAGGTTTGGGATTGGTTTGCGAGAGGTTAGACTAAATTCCATCCGGTTCTGAGAAAAAGGTACCAAGAACAGAAAGCTATCTTAGTGCCCAACATGAAAGCCGACATTGCCCTTATGTTAGCAAGTTTTGACACTGTGCTAAGGTCAAGGCCGAACCTCAAAAGGCCGATCAGGATTGTTGGTACAACATCAACCATGTTATATTGTTACTAAGCTTCCCTAATCGACGCAAGCTACGACACCATTGGGATTGGTTGACCGACTCACTAAGATCTGGCGAATCTTTACAAAACACGCGATGAGAGAGACCGATCCTTTGGATAAACTGGCAAGAATGTACCTGAAGGAGGTGGTCACGAGACATGGAATACCTGTCTCAATCATTAGTGATCGCGACCCAAGATTCGCATCAAATTTTTGGAGGTCACTTCAGAACGCTTTGGGTACTAATTTGGATATGAGTACTGCCTCACCATCCACAAACATACAGGGCAAAGCGAGAAGACCATAATTGGTCAAACTCTCGAGGTATATGTGCGTGCTTATGCAGATCGACTTTGGGAAAGGGTTGGGTTAAACCATATTTGCCATTAGTCCTGAGTTTTCATAACCACAATAGCGATCACGGCTAGCATCAAGGCCGCACCATTTGAAGCAATTTATGGTCGGAAGTGTCGTTTCACCTAATCTGTTTGTGGACAGAAGTGAAGAAGCTCAAATTACACGGTTCCAAGAACTGATTTCATGAGACCACTGAGAAAATCATCCAGATCAAACAAAGGATGCAAGCTGCTCGTGATCGACAAAAGAGTTACGCTGACTTGAAGCGTAAACCAATGGAATTCCAAGTCGGGGACAAAGTCATGCTTAAGGAGTCCACCCTTGAAAGGAGTATAACGTTTGCAAACCGGGAAGTTGAAGACCCTAGGTAATGTTGGAACCTTTAAGTGATAGAATAGAGTTGGAGAAGTAGCTTACAAGCTTTGAACTTCCATAAGAAGGGTTGTGCAGAGTTCATATACGTTCATGTATCTAATCTGAAAAGGTCAGTCGACGAACCATTAAGCCCGTTCCGTAGGATGGACTTCACTTGATGACAACCTAATTTTTGTTGAGTCACCATTAGACATAGTGGGCCGTGAAGTTTCAACGGTTGAAGCGAAGTCCGGGATTCCATAGTCAAAGTTCGATGAACTCAAGAGATGTGGCTGTATGTCCTGAGTTCACGTGTGAGCGTGAAGACAAATTCAAGAAGAAATATCCACATCAAACCTCTTCACCAAGACCACCCAATCTCAAGTGCTTCAATCGTGAGCCCTTAAGGGACAAGGCTCGTTTAACGGGGGAAGTCTATAACACCCTGTGTTTTCAAGTCTTTGACGATGTCAATAAATGTACTATTTATTGTTAGTATTGTACGTGTTTGCTTTAAATTGTAAACGTTAAGTTAAATCGCCTACACCAAAAATTAGCGTTCAATGTAAACGGGCACCAAACAATTAAATGTTTACATTCAATCAAGGTTATATAATTATTTGAGGATAATTATTAACTAGTCTCATTATTTTATCGATACGTAAAGTGTATACGTTGTCGCCGATAAATTGCGTTTAGGCACTTCCCGTAGACACAAAAACTTTTTTCACTAGCGCCTTCAACAAATACCCACAATTAATACCCAATAATAAAAGTTGCAAATAATATCATGTATTATTCTGTGTATACCAAAATTTTAGCCATTTATTCAAGTTATATATAGTAAACTCTTCACTTTGGTCAAAAAGGAGACCATACTTCTTTAATGCACACCATACCTAGCTTACTTTGACTAAGAACCATACCTATGGCCATCCCTAAGACCAAAGACCATCACTTAGACCATGCTTTATGATACGGATTCGTATACGAGTGGGTAAAAAGGATAAACCTAGGCGTAACCCTAGCGGCAATCGTCCTTGGACAACCAAGTAACAATCGACGGCGTGTTCTCCGGCCAACCCGAAAGAAACAAGAAACAAAGACTGTTTTCGAGAGAAATTCTTTATATCAAATCTTAAAACTACTTTTTACACAAAACACCAAATCCCTATTAAACTAATCCTGAGCACCACGAAAATAAGGAAAGACATTAAAACCGAATCAAATCTAAAATAAAGATTGATTTGACTTTCCGATTCCTAAATATGTAATAGGATTATAAATTAGAATGCTTTCACTATCAAATAACAATTGGTTATTATTCTATTACTAAAATAAAGATAAACTTGGAATATTAAGTCATAGATAATAATCCCCATAATTGTTTTCCATGTGGGTCTTCTCGCGAGTCGGGTCGGGTCAGATCACCGGGTCATCCAAGGATCCGCCTGCATCATTCTCCCCCCTCCTCGAAAAAACTCGTTAACGTAACGTGTTTATTGAATTACATATTTATATAATATCTCGTTAAGGGTGGTGTGGGTATTGTCGTGTTCTGTTTTGGGGGGGTGTTGTTGTGCTCGAGTTTGCCTTCGCAGCAAAGTCAGCCCCTGTGTCAAATGGAACATCAACTCTACTCATCTCATTTATTATTGTCAACCATTACCACCCGCCTAAACAACTTAACTTTCACGGTCGTCTCACCCGGTTACGAGACGTACCACCTGGGTTCGTAGGGAGCATTGAACCGATCACATGTTGCTATCACATTAAAACCACTCACATAGCTTCAGCTTCCAACTCACTTTGTTGTAGCAATTTTTTGACGATAGTGACTTAAGCACATCCAAAGAATAGTAATTGGCCCCTCATAATCATTTCTCCCCTTTGAACTCTTGTGGTCCACAATCCACTAGACCAATTTGATTAAAAAAACCTTCTTCACTATAAACCTAAACCCACTGATCATTATTGTAGCATGAGTCGAGCTCCATCACACCAATTTGAAGTCTTCGTCACCTTTTCTCCGCTGTAACTTCCGTCACCGAACGGAAGGGGTTGCCATGGGAGGCTACAGACCACCTGTCACACACCGTGGGACACCAATCAACCATATTTCTTTCTATCATGCTTTTGTTTTTGCTTCACATTCTTTATGCTGCTTTCTTGGGTTCTTCATTGTCTAGGTACTAGCTGCTCTTTTTATCCTGCCTCGCTAGCTATGGCTTGCCAGCTGTTATATTTCTATGCTTGCTGTGCTGTCTTATGCTTCAGCTTATGCTGGATGCTTGCTGCGTGCTCTGATTGGAGCTATACCTCCTTGTGTTATGTTAGTTCCGCAGAGTTCATAAATCTAGGTCAACAAAGTCAACCGCTTGACCACCTTGGAGAACAATCCCTGTAGTATTCAACACCAGTTGGATCATAATAACTCCGGCACCGTCACCATTCCTAGAATACCATTCCTCATCGTCATATTCATCATTACGCGGGAAGGGTAATACAAAGATAATGATCGCCATTAGATATGCTCCTCATTCCCATTAACCAGAAGCTCTCGTATTCCCTGTTATTCCGGATCCTGCCTGATCTCGGGTGTTGTATTTCAAGTTCACGAACCCGTTCACGAAGTCTTTTTTCAAGTCTCGGACTTCGCGGGGATCGCGTTCATCGTTACCGTTGCCTCCGGCGCGAATCGTAACGATGGTTGGTGTAGGCGATCTCTTCTAGGTGCAGACTATCTCGAGATTGCCTGAGCTCTGATACACTTATAACGGATTCTATTACGATTTGGGTAAAAAGATAAAACCTAGGCGTAACCCTAGCGGCAATCGTCCATGGCCACCAAGTAAACAATCCGACGGCCGTTTCACCGCCATACCGAAAGAACAGTTAGAAACAAAACTGTTTCGAGAGAAATTCTTTATTCAATTCTTAAAAACAACTTTTTTACACAAAACACCAAATCCCTATTTATACTAATCCTAGCACCACTAAAATAAGGAAAGACATTAAAACCTAATCAATCTAAATAAAGAGTGGATTTACTTTCCAATTCCTGAATATGTAATTGATTAAGGAAATTAAATCTTTTCTAATCCCATAAACAATTGGTTATTATTCTATACTAAAAAATAAAGATAAACTTGAATATTAAGTCATAGTAATAATCCCCATAATTGTTTTCCTGTGGGTCCTTCTCGCGAGTCGGTCGGTCATATCAACCGGGTCAGTCCAGATCGCCTGCATCATTTGTCTCCTGACTAGAGTATTTACTCTTTATAAACATGTATACATAAGAGATATTAGCTCATAAACATGCTAAAAACCACCCTTTGTAAAAATCAAAACAAAACCACGCTTTTCCCTCTCTAATGAGCACACTGGCAAGAACCCAAGCCACCACACAAACCCATATCAATTTGTATATAAACCCAACACTCCTATACATATCCATTATAGTATTCTAAGGTGATCTCAAGCCATTTGCTAATAACATTTTCAAAGTATTAATCAATTAAAAGCAAAGATTAGGGTTTTCTTAAGAAAACTAGGGTTTCTTAAAAGTGCAAGGCTTTGGTTTTAAAGGCTAAACAACTTTGGTTTAGCATTTGTTTCTCATCATCTCATACATCAAAGGTCTATTTTAAAACCTTTATGCTTGTCATGTTATTAGTTTATAAATATGATGTGCTATTTAGTGAAAATCACCATTATGAATACTTTTGAACATGAAAAAATATAATTTTTCTTTGTGAATATGATTATTGTACGACTTTCTCACATATTATGATGAAGTAATCTCATAAATAAAGTATATATAAGTCTTGTACAATATCTTGTTTAAGTATAAAAAAGTTCATATGTAACTTGTAAATTTAAAATTTAAGTAAGAAAGTTTATGAATTCATGTAAAGATAATAACTTGTGATCTGATGATCTTGGACAAAATGACTATGATGGATTAATGGACCTAATATACATATGATATATGATAATAATATAAAGTATAAGAACTGTAGTAAAAAGTAAGAAATGTGGTAAAATATAAAAACAAAGCCAAACTGAACTTAAGAATGTCATGCAAAACATTCTGTCCCCAAAGTGCTATAAAATATCCAAATTTTTAAATTTTATTATAAGATAAAACATTTTCACGACGATTCCGAAAAGGTAAGAAACTTGTTAAACGATTAATAACGAAAAAGTAACGTTAAAAACGAGTTTAGAAAAATCGTAATAACGAAGTCGTAAGTAAATTTATTATAAAAAACATTTTTATAAAATTTAATAAACAGCAAGTATTAAAATGTTTTAATAAATAAATGACATCTTTTTAGATTCCAAATGATAAAAAATCGAAATTTTTTCAATTAAAAACGAACGAGTTATGAATTTTTCGCGAGTTTACGATAAATAAATAACTTATTTATATAAACTATTTTTAATAAAAGTTACTATTCATGACAGAAAGTTTATAATTTTGTAAACCTCAATAAAATTATAGAAGTTTCCTAAAAACGAGACTCCTCGAATGAAATCGTTAAAAAAACGGAGCTATAAAACGAAGTAAAATACGACATTATACGGTTTTACGACGACTATAACGATAATTTACAAAACTCACGCTGATAGGAAACCGTAATTTTTACTGTTCACACAGTAGGTTCCGAATATTCGAAAAAGTCAAATTATGATAACTAGCCCGTTCTTGAAACGAAAAGATGTACATAAGAAACGCAAGAATCGGTTAAAACCGCCGAAAGTTACGCCAATTTTACAATACGTTAATATAAAAACTGATATTAAAAGAAAAAAACATTAATAAACACAATTTTAACAAACCAAAACCATTAGTTTTTGGTGATTGAGCTAATAGAATATGTGTGGTTATCAACGTACTATATAACTAGGGAGTTTCATAATGAGGCCGTCTTCCGGATGGCGCTTTTCGACGTAGTGTTGGATTTACGAATTAACGTGTCCTAACTTCCTCGAGACGTCATGTCATGACCACTTAATTAAATGATAGCCCGAACGATAGTAGTTGATGAGGAACCTATAACATAGACCTATAACATGGATGTTAGTTAATCCGAAAGTACTTGTACTCATAACGACCTAACATCTCTCTCCATCTCTATATCATCTACATTCGATCTTTACGTGACCGCTTCACAGCTATAATTTGTATAATCTGAACTTCAAGTGAGTTCTTAGCCACACATTATAACGTAATTTCAATTATATATAACTATGAGGGTGGAAACATGCATTGTTATATAAATTGGACGCAAGTATTGATTAACCTTTTTGCCTAGTTGTCGATAACCATTAAGTCCCATGTCATGCACATCAATTGCATATATGTAGTGGAAATACAATATGTGAGCGCGAATGTTATTTAATAGATCTATTCTGGGAAACGAACCTCTCCCGTTCGGGTGCCTTGCTAACACCAGAGAACGAACGATATAGCATGTCGGACTTTTTTGGATTAGTTTAGGTAGACATCCGATGGGCGTAAATTGCAAATATATAGTTTTAATTGCAAGAAAAGATTGTCGACCTTCAGTGGGCAAGAGCTTATGTAAATATAATCTAGTTTTTTGTGAGGATCTGCATGTGTTTGCATTATCACTTTAAAAAAGACTTTGTGGTCCTGCACATTATATGAATATAAAATCAAACCTATGAATTTCACCAATAATTTTTGTTGAACCGTTTTTTAACATGTATTCGAGGAGATCATTAGGCATGGATGCCAATGAATGCATTGATGTTATATTTGGATAGCACGCTTAAGATTTAGGTGTCATCATAACATAGTTTTGGGGAAATGTATTTTGTCAACTTTGGTAAAATATCCGGGTGAGTCAATGAAAAGTAAAGCTAATATGCTTTTTGAATTAGAATCTTACCAATTAAATCCAATGTAATCGATTTTTAAAAACGTTAAAAAAACTACCTTTTTTTTCGTTCTTATATAATCTTTGTGCTATTGATCTTGATTAACACGCCCCGGACCTTTTATTCATTTCCGCTAGTTAGCGACCGCAATTTGGGGGGTGATTACTTTGGTTCATCATCCATATAGAATTTGTAATTTTCAAGGATATCACGGAAGTTACAAAATAGTTGATGTCAATAATTGGAGCGAAATAACTTATTGGTTGCGCAGAGTGGTTCGCTTCTTTGTTCAAATGGAACTCTCCTGTTTTTGACGAAGTCTTCGATTCAGGGTTAGTTCAGGTTCAGGAAGTGGTTCAACAAGTTCAGAGTTGGAATCACGTGTATGCATCCAAGGGAGTTATATAGTTCAGTTTTCCAGAAAAATGTACGACTATTTTTAGAAAGAAATGTGTTAAAAATATATTGTCAAAAATTGATTACGGAATCGCATAAAATCCTTCCAGGCAGCGTTGCCTAAAACATTTGATGTGTTTTTCGAAAGGACTATAAGTTTATATGACTAAAAATTATCGGTTTAAAAAATGAAACAAACACTGGTAAAATAATAACCCACGTATATAGTATAACCATTTTTAGGTAAGACCAGTCATCTACAGGGATTTAATTAGTGTCCGAATAATCAAATTTTTTTAAAACAATTATTAAAAACTTTTAAGATAGATTCAATAATAAAGAAATATGACTACTTGGTTAGATTTAAATAATTCATAAGCAATGACAGTAATCTCGATCTTTGACTTTAGGACTTTAACTTATAAAAAGGATTTCTCATCAGAAAGCGTTTTTAACAAACATTAAACTGTTTCAACCTAAAGACTTAATCTAGTTTTAACTTAATCGAATATGTCACTCAAAAAATCAAGTTACTATTATATCATATCTATTTTGTTTATCAAATAACATAATTGAATTTCTTTAATCGAATGATAAGGATCATAGACAAATCTTTAAAATCATATAGTGCACAACGGGTCTTTCGACCTATACCATGATACGTTATATAATCAAAGTTGATGAACAATTGAATAAGATCAAATGACATCAAATAGGCTTTAATTATTAATAAACCCATCACGCTGAGTAGTCATAAAAGTTTTTAGCCACTCATGCTATGTGCTCAATGAAAACAATATTAAGTAAAACCTTGTTCAAATAACATTGATGTTCTTTATTTAATTCCGTTGTGCATATTGTTATCATTGTTATTGTTAATCCTAGATATAAGATCTAAACAATCTAAGCTTAAAAGATCATAAGTCCTATCAGGTTATTTAAGACTATCATGGTTGCAAACAAAGCAAGCCTGCCCCGCCATGGTAGCATAAACAGCGACCTGCCATGGCTGCAAACACAAACTCTTGATGCCTCGACAAGATACGGGTCGCTTTTACCATACCAAATGAAGCAACATTCGGAACAACCACACACTTGTTGTACACAAAAACCGAAAACAAAAATGTTGTTAGCAAATAATCATTCCAAAACATGTACCCCAAACATCCCTATAACATCCCCTTTTTTCCGCAATTTCATAAAACCCTAACTTAATACATTTTGCTACAATCAGAACCAAACCCTAATCCACTTTCAATGAGCAAATAATGGTTCCAAAATCCTAACCTAAAACAACTAAAATTAATACATTTTATTAGAACCAAGCCCTAATCGACTTTCAATAGTTCCCCCGTATCCCTAATTCCACAAACCCGTACCCCAAACAATAACCCTAAATAATTTTTGAGATAAACACAAAAAAAACAAAAATCTTAATGGTTATTACAAATGTCAGTCTTAAAACCCCAAAAAAAAAATCAAGAACCACCACTGTTATATTCATGCATCGTCATCGGCCAAAAAAACGATAACATGCAAAGATATACCAACACAATAGTAAATATCGCTTGAGCCGGAAGAGAAGATATAAATGAGTGAGAGAGAGAGAGGCACAACAAAAGTAGGAGAGACAAGTAAATACCAAAACCACATAGTAAGTATCGTCGGAAGTGGGTGAAGGGCTAAAAGGGTAAATACCAGCCATTAGAAGGTGTGCACAACTTGTGCACGTTTTACTAAAAGAGAATGTTCTTTAGTAAAATGTATTAATAAACAAACTACTTTCATTATTGTAGTTGTTTGATTTATGGGTTTGATATTTATAAATGAGAATCAAACTTTCAAAACTAGGGATTCAAAACTCATCAAGAGTAGTGGTTTACAAATAAATTCTCATACCAATACACGTACTCATTCCTCCAAAGTATATACTTAGGGTGTGTTTGGTTTGCTATCTGGAATCACAATAGATATGGCTACGACACTACTACAAAATGGAGTTAAAGCGACACTCATAATGTGTTGTATTATGGGTAAAAAATGTTGCATTATGTATAATGTGACACTTTATCAAGTGCTACGTTATGTAACGTTACCTTAGGTATAAGTGACACTTTTAATTGGAATGTGCAACATTTTTTAAATGTGTTGCCTATGTAACCAGATGTGATACTTTAAAGTGCAACACTCATTACACTAAAATGCAACACTTTGTATACCAAAGTGCAACACTTTATACACTAAAATGCAACATTTATTTTACTTAAGTGTAACGCTTTTCCAAATGAAATGCAACATTTTCCTGGCATAACCACAACACTTTTATATTGAAGTGCAACACTTTCTCACTATTACAACTCATTATGCAACACTTTATTCTACAAAATGCAACACTTCTAGTTCTTTTCTTTCATATAAAGCGACGCTTTTATAAATGATTATTAACAATATTGTTTCACACAATACAATGCTAAATATATGTGATATTTGTATAATAATGATTCTTCGAAAAGGTCTGATAATACATTAATAATTAACATTTGTTCAACCATGGAATACTAAAAATACCATAAATAACATCGTATTGTACTTTGACAAAATAATCCAATGTAAGATAACCAACATAAAAGTTCTAGTGAACAAAAGAAAAAGCAATCAAACTGTAACCCTTGACATCTTGAGTTCATCTTCTCAAATCTCCACATACACATTAAGGTACTATAAAACAACGTTGCCTGGTCCAAATTAAAATGATAGAAAATACTGTTAGTTTACAATTGCGATATATATCTAAATATAAGACGAACAAATCTCTGCAATGAAGTACATTCCAAGAGCATTTAAGATAACACTATTGGCCAATAAAAAGAGATCAATAGATCACATTGCAACAATATAAGTAAAAATATATTGTAATATCTTTTGGATTATATATAATTTATTCCCCAAATGCAACTACATAAAGCATATTTTAGAGGTGGCAAACGGTTCGGGTGAGATTGAGTCGTGTCGGGTCATAGGTCAAACGGGTTATAGGTCGAACGGGTCATGCTTAAAGAATGGGTCGAACCGGTCATGGGTTAACCGGGTTGAAAATAAATGTGTTAGGCTTTAATCATTTCATAAACAAAAGAAAAAAAATATGCAGATTCGAGTACGACAAGTCAAAAGTATCAAACAAGCAGGTTTTCCAAACATACAAGAGGATACAACAGTTTGTTTGTTGAAATAGGAAACATACTTTAAAAAACTGGGCATGTGTGATATTTAGTGGAGTTTACGACCTAGTTTTGAGTCTTGTTTACAGTAGGCTATGTTTAAAAAAGTGCGCCTTTTAGAGCATGTTTTGTATGGAATTCTAGTAAGAGGGACATACCTTGAACCAAACATATACGATAGCTCATGTTAAAAACTCTCTAACAACTCTAGGAGGTAACTTTTGTATAAGCTTCTTGACCGCATCTTCAACTAATTTGTCACGTTGGTCTTCAATTTATTTACGCATATCTTCTAGTTCAGCCTTATTTCTTTTATGTTCCTATGTTATCTCGAGCTTCTTCCGTTCATGATCATCTTCAATTTGTTTTTGCATTTCAACCAACCGATTCAATTCAGCATCTATATCGGTTCTCACAGATTCCATAAGCTCCCCTGGAACCATATATGATGTCTCACTTCCATTCACCTTCTTTATTAACTTTTTTATAACACCCCTACCAAAAAGTCTACGTTGTCCATTGTACTCTTTGTTCATCACAGCCAGAAAAGGATCTACAGATGCGCTTCCATCTTCACAACCATTTATTGCTAAAAACTATTCTTTCCATTTCAATTAATAAAGTAGTTTTCTCTAGTAAAACATGTAAGCACATTCAACTTTACCAAACTAAAACCATTCAACATTACCACTGTAAGTTTGCCAAACTAAAATCATCTGACTTTGTCACTGTTCCTGCTCATTCTACATTTGAATTTGGTTTTTGGTTTGCATATATAAACTTTTGTTGTCTGCATACGTGGGCTTTTTTCTACGACATGTTTAGGCTGCTTATTTATGAATATTTTATTTCTACTTTAGGAAGTAGCTGAAAAAGCTAAGGCCAATTGGGCAACAAAGAAGATGGTGCAAGTTACAGCTAAAAAAAGTTATGCTAGGGTGCGTGAAGAACTAAAGGTAATTATATATTATTGTGCAGCTCTTGATGTAAAGTATGCATATGTATTAAGATTATGTATTTTGTTTGAACATGAATGTTTAACGGGAAATGAGCTAACTAGAAAGGAGTTGTTTCGTGCTTACCTCTCAAAAGACACAGGATTGCCAAAAATGTCAAAGCTACAACTGCAATTGATGGAGCGTGATTATGATGCTTGATGTCTTAAGGTAATTCGCTTCTACTTTATTTCTTGTTGCTGCATTTTGGCTACTGTATTTGCATTTTGGACTGTAATTGTAATGGAAGCTGGTACCGTAATGCTATTCATTTTGTTGCTATAGAAATTGTAATTGATATGGAACTAGTGCTTTGCATTATGGCTACTCGATTATTTTTCAAGTAGCAAAGCTACTATAATTGCTATGGAACTTGTGCTTTGCATCTTATTGCTAGTGTATTTGCATTTAGGCAATTGTGGTGCTGCATTATATTTTGAAGGAAAAAAGTGATGATGCACTTTCCTACCAATTTTTTTTTGCATTTTTGTTCCTGTTGTCTAAACCCAAAAACGGTCCAACTTAACTGAAAAAACCCAAGCCAACTTGAGTCTAATTATAAAATTTCTCAATTTCAGGTAATTTTACGACTCCTATTATTCGTCACTATTTATTTTAGTCTGATACACGTTTACTTTTAGTTTAACTTTTAAGCTAAATCGCGTAGACTAGAAATAATCATTTAACGTAAATGGTCATCAAATAAATTAAGGTTTACATCAATCAAGTGTTATACAATTATTAAGAAGATAATTAATGACTTTGCGTATTTTATTTTTATTGGTCACGTAAAAGGCTTACGTTTCGCAATAAAATACATTTAGACACACCTCGAAAATACCTAGACTTACCTAGACTCAAACCAACACCCACTTTTAATCCTTAAACACAAAATTTAATAAAATCTTGTGTTAATAATCCACTAGGGCCAAATGAGGGGACTAATCAACTAGGAAAATCCTTAAAACCTCCTAAGTACGTGTACATCTTAAGGCAATTAAACGTTGTACTTGTAAAACCTTAATAAGATTGTAAAATCTTGTCTTTCCTTTGATCCTACACGTCCCTCACTCTAAATCAACTAGAAAATCCTTAAAAATCTACACTAAGTACTTGTACATCAAAGGATTAATTAAGACTAGTACTTAATGTCCCTAACCAGTCTATTACACAATGGTTAATAACAAATTGTGCTCTCTTTCTCTCTTGGGTGCCCGCGGCAACACAACAACATATATGAAATCAAAGATTTTCAAATCTTAGGTAAATCTTGTACCTAGATCATGTAATTAAGGAATGTACTAGTAGGGTATTAAGAAAACCATGGGAGACTAACTAAAAGCCTCAATACCACCGATTAGAGCTCGATTTGGTTTAGTTTTGGGACAAGAAAACCTAACTAGATCCTAAGCCTATATATACCCATGTACATTGACATTTAGCACTCTTAAAAACTCTCACACACACTAAACTCTCTCAAGCAAACAAAACATATTATTCCTCTCTTGTTCGGATCATAAGGCGCAAACAAACACCCTCATAATCTCCCTCAATCATACAAATAATACTAAGGTATTCATACAAGGTCACAAGAAGGTTATCGAGCTAAGGATTGGGTATTTGTATAAGCTTTGAAGCTTGAGTTTGGTTATTTCGATCGTGTATACACTTGGATTGCCAATCTATTCGTTCCAACACATAACCAAGTCACTAGGACCCTTTGTAAGTCGCGTTCAAGCTTGTACATTTCATATTATAGTTATTTCTTTAATATCTAGTCGTGTAGGTCATGTTATTAAGTGATTAACAAGTTTACATCGGCGTAAACACGCATGGTTCAACCTATGCGTGGCACACGTACATATATGTACATATATTCGACCTTGTGTGGTGCTAGAATACAAAGTAACGTATGTAATGAAATTTAATGCCAAGCTAAGGCTTAAACATGTTCGTTTATATAAATGTGAACACCAACGCAAACAATAACTCTTACACTCGAATTTTACAAAAAACCATACGTAAACTTTTAAAGAGAATAAATGGGTGTGACTTGGGAAGGTGTATACGACATTATTATACGTGCTAAATGAGCCTACGTTGGTTATTAGTATAATAACGAAACCTAAGAAACACTATGGAGCTTAACGGGCCACTAAATGGTCTTGTTAAATCCACACAGCCCGCATTTGGGCCCAACAGGCCCATCAGCCCGTTAGTTGGGGCTACAACTTATTATTAAGCTCTTTTAAGCTTATTGATTTGGTAAAGGAGCTCGTTAAACTTATTGGATAGTGAGACATGCATGAAAAAACCTAACCGGACCCTTAATGGGCTTGGCGGCCTATTATCGTGGCTAAATACGAGCCTATAAGCCACAAATAAGCTTGGACAGCTTATTTGTGAGCTTATGCAGCTTATGAGGCTTATTATAGATGTAGGAAGTTAATGGACCTAAATGGATCAAGCCCAAACACTTAAAATACTATTCGAGCTCATGTAGGGCCCAAAACACCCATTAACAAGCTTATTGGCTTATTAAATAAGCCATACACTAAAAACTGCTTAATATTAATCTTAAATGCTTAATGAGAAAAGAAAATAAGTCGGATCATGTAGGCGAAGACTCTGAAGTGGGCGAACACTCGGCCCAGCGGGAGAACATGCCGGGCTCTGGCTCCGCGCACCTGCTGACACCTTTCGAATCACTTTCTAGTGACCTGGGCCTCCCCCACTTTCAGTTAAGGCCAGAAAGAATTATCTTACCTTTCTCTTCTGTCAGTCTTTGAAGTTTCCTTTCTTTGAAAACCAAGGATGAAGCTAGAATGTAGAGTACGGACTTATCATGCTTCCCAATTCCACTAGCATAAAAGAGTTTATTCAACTCCTGAGAGATTCTATAGTTCCTGAGCTTGAGAGATTCTATAGTTCCCGAGCTACCCCAATTTGATGAGAATGAGGGAAGAAGTCTGAAACCCTAATGGACTTTTAAAAACATTCGAGTTAGAGTTATTGGGCTAACGAGCCCAATAAGCTCGAATAAGCTCAAATAAGCTCACCCAAACTTATTTATAAGCTGACAACAGCTTGTGTAGCTTATTAAAGTTAATAAAACCAATTGCCACTTGTTAGAACTTATTTGGACTTAAAACGCGATTTTTATAAGTTAAGGGACTGAAAGTGTCAAGTTGTAAACTTGAGGGTTAAAACTACCAAAAACTGCTTTTATAAAGTCCAAGGGCTGTTTTGAAATTTCTGGAACTTAAAGGACTATTTTGAGAGCATAAGGACCTAAAGTGAAATTGTTGCAAAGTTAAAGGACTGAAAGTGCAAATATGGAAACCTAGGGGTTTAAAGTGTAAATATTATATTTTCATAAACTTAGGGACTGTTTTGTAAATATAGAAAACCTAAGGGTATTTCATGAACAAAGGTGATTTTAATAACCACTTAACATATCAGACGAGTTATATAATTATCGGATATTATACAAGCTAAACCACGACTTAATAAATATGGAAATTTATTAATAACGTTTATACATATACTAGAACGTGTGCAATCGTATACCTTCCCAAGAGCCATCTTAGGTATTTGACGGTGTGATTCACTTGCCATACTTGGATATATTTATTATTTTCAGAGGACTACTTACTAAGGGTGGTTTATGCATTACGTCGTTAGCCTAAACTTGTAGACTAAGACTGGCTGTATTTACTTAGGTATTTGACGGTGTGATTCATTTTCTCCATACTTGGATATATTTATCATTTTTAGAGGACTACTTACTAAGGTGAGTTTATAGCCCCATGTTTTACAATTATTTAAATGATTTACATCTTTGGGGTGAGAACATGCTTTGTTTTACAAATTGGACGCAAGTGTACATTTTATACTATGATTACGTGTTTTCCTAAGTAGCGATAACCCACTGAGCCCTTTATCATGAACTGTCAATTACTAGATTATGAGCGCGAATGTTATAAATAGATCTATTTGGGATTGACATCCCCGTTTGGGTGAGTAGCGCTCACTGTGCCGGTTTGCCGGACAACAAACGTATACCATGTCGGATTTGGGATGTTGCGGGTTAGAACATCATTCACTGGGGCAATGTTGGCAATTTATTGCATTCATACATGTCGGCGGAGCTTGCAGTGTCCATGAGCTTATAGTAAAACCGTAATTACTTTTATGATGTTTGCATCTGTTGCTTAATCATACACTTGGAAATCTTGCGGTCCTACTATTGATTTACATAAACCTATGAATTCACCAACTTTATGTTGACGTTTTAAGCATGTTTTCTCAGGTCAATAAGAGCAGAAGGCCAAGATACATTGGGGTCCTATTTGATAGTCATTACTAAAGATTTGGGGCGTATTACATTTTGAGAACATTTGTTATAAACCAAAATCTTTACTTATATTGTCGAACAATTTAAAGCCATGAGCTTATGTAATGAACAAGTATTTTGTTAATCCAATGTATCTTTTTAAAACGACACGTTTAGTGGTCGTTCTCATATCTTGTGCTATTGATCTATGAAGTAACGCCCTCGGATATTCAACATTTCGCTGCTACCCAGATTTGGGGGTGTTACAGATTGGTATCAGAGCCAGGGTTATAGAGAACCAGGTCAAAAAGTTTTTGTCTGGACTATAACCATTTTCAAACACTGCATTTACAAATGGGGTTTGCACGGGACACACATACATTACTTGTTTGCAATCTAGCATACATGCTTACATGACATACACTGTTTTAGCATTAGTAGTTTACTAAGTGCTTGTATGATTGATATATGCGTATATTAAATTATACTACGTATATTACTATAAGAGTCTTATAAGTAATACTTATATAAGTTATTTTTACTTTTGCAGCAGTCATGTCTTCTACATCATCTGCGGTTACCTACACTTCCGTTTACACCGATTCTGAGCAGGGGAGGGTATTTTGGGGAGCTGACAAGGAGCTGTCGGACGGAGGTTCTCCACGAGTCATCGTGTACGGATACGATGGACTCCCTATGCAGCCGGTAGCCCCACCATCATCGGATTACATACCTGACCCCGAGGAGCCACAGACACCGCCAGTTCCACAGGACGAGGATGAGCGTGAGCCTATGTTCATACAGCCACATGATCCTGACTACATGCTAGAGCCTATATACCCTGAGTATATACCATTGGAGGATGAGCATGTGTTTCTGGTTGAGGAGCAACTATTACCTCCTGTTGATTCACCTACTGCTGAGTCACTAGGGTATGTTGCTGAGTCGGATCCCGAGGAGGATCTAGAGGAGTATGAGGATGATGAGACAGAGGATGGTCCAGTTGACTATCCCATGGACGAGGGAGATGATGGAGATGATGATGACGACGATTCATCTGGGGATGACGCCGATGATGAGGATGAGGACGAGGAGGAGGAGGATGAACACTTAGCTCTGGCCGACTCCACTATTGTTGTACTTACTATTTAGCCTGTTTCCCTCCTTGAGGGAACAGAGCCTGTTATACCACCATCCTCCACTGACATTTCTACCACTGGAGCTAGGCTCACTGTCCGGCTTTAGGCTTCCATATCCCTTCCACCAGAGGCAGAGGTTGAGAGACTTCTAGCCATGCCTACTCCATCACCATCACCACCTATCTCACTATCACCACCCTCTGCAAGGGAGCGCCTGGCTATGTGCACGGCCCCATCTGTATATTCATCACCACCACCTATGCCATCACCATTACTACCATCATTTGGGTGTCCAAAACCAGAATGCCAGACACTCAGGATACCTCTACTTAGCCCTTATTGATGCAGTTACTGCCGCATTACCATTACCTCCACTACCACCATTTCTATACATACCACCACCTGTTAACCGTAGGGATGATGTTCCCGAGTCCGAGTTGCCACCTCGCAAGAGGTTGTGTTTGTCTACTCTAGGCCTTAGGTATGAGATCGGGGAGAGTTCTACTGCTAGACCTACCGGAGGCCGAGGGATAGATTATAGGTTTGTCAGCACCGTAGATGCTGAAGCGAGATGACAGGGGATTAGTGAGGTTGGGTATGGTATTAGGGATACTTGGGTAGATCCGGCAGAGGCAGTTCCTGAGATATCACCTATGACCTTGGGAGAGGTCAATACTAGGGTTACAGAGCTTGCTGAGTTTCATGAGCATGATACACATGACTTATATGCTCTATTAGAGGATGCTCAGGAGGGTAGGACTCGCATATCACAGCGAGTCACCATAGACTCGCATCGAGTTGACTTGCTTATGGAGGATAAGATAGCTCATCAGGAGACCATACAGATTATGGAGGAGGAGGCCTATGCTTCCCAAGAGGCTTGGGCTCATGCGATAGGATTGAGTTAGGCAGTTTATTTTGAGCTTTAGACCCACCGTGAGCAGGTATATACACACGAGTCTCAGCTCCATGCACATCAGACACATCTATAGTTGCAGGGTACTCTTATTCAGACCCAACACCAGGTACATGAGACTTGCTTCCAGATGTAGCAGACTGAGATGACAACGCTTCGAGAGACTGAACGTAGGCGTCAGGCACAGATGGCAGAGACTCTCCAAGTGATAAAAGACATGAGGCGAGAGATAAGTGACATGCAGGCTGAGTTATTAGCACATCGAGAACAACAGAGCAGAGCTAAACAGCCAGGATCAGAAACTAGAGCTCCAGATCACCAGGATGCTTCTAGGGATGCTGATAGTCACATCTAATAGTTTATGTTGTTTTATTTTGCTAGGTTGTTGTTTAGGCATGTTAAGTATTAGGGGTTCTCCCCGCTAGCATAGCCTTAGATCTTTTGTATTGTATTTGTGTATCAAAAACTATTTCATGTAAAATTTTCCAAGTTATGAATGAAATAGATGTGTTATGTTGTACTATATACCTCTCTTATGTTGTTATCTCATCTGTAAATTATTATATATCTTGTCATAATTGTGACCTCATGTTGTGTCTCTTGTGATTTAGATGAATCATGGCACCTGTGACAAGATGAGGACCGAATACCCCTCCTAACAACACCAACCCAAACAACATGACTCCAGAATCCGTTCAAGCTATGATTGATCAAGCTCTTCTGTGAAACTCCACTAATGGAGACGGAAGCCACAGTTCACACAAGGATAACCGAAGGAACGTGAAAACCGTGCGCCCTTGTTTCTATGCTGACTTCATGAAGTGTGTCAACCTTTGAACTTCAAAGGAACTGAAGGCGTTGTCGGTTTAACCCGGTGGATCAAGAAGATGGAATCAATTTTCCATATCAGTGTTGTGCAATGAAAACCAGTAAATTTTTTTCCACCTGCACTCTGTTAGGGGCTGCTTTGACTTGGTGGAATGGTCAGATAAGAACCTTAGGTCCTGAAGCATATTCAATGACTTGGGAAGTACTCAAGAAGAAAATGACAGACAAGTATTGTCCACAGGGTGAAATCAAGAAACTAGAAATCGAGTTGTGGAACCTAAAGGTCAAAGGGAATGATGTTCCAACATACACTGAACGTTTCTAAGAGCTAACCCTGATATGTACCAAGTTTGTTGCTAATGAAACTGAGAAGGTTGACAAGTACATCAGTGGACTTCCTGATAACATTTATGGAAATGTCAAGTCTGCCAGACCCAAGACGTTGGATGAGACTATTGAGTTGGCCAACGACTTGATGGATCAGAAACTCCGCACCTATGCGGAAAGACAGTCTGACAACAAAAGGAAGGCTGATGATTCATCCAGAAACAACCATGGTCACCAACAACAACCCTTCAAGAGGCAGAATGTCGCCAAGGTCTACAATATGGGGACAGGTGAAAAGAAGCCGTATGGGGGATCTTTGCCCAAGTGCACCAAGTGCCATTTTCTCTATAATGGCCCGTGTACTCAGAAGTTCCACAAGTGCAACAAGGTAGGGCACTTTGCCTGCGACTGCAGGAGTTCTGGCAACATAAATGTTGCTAATACTCAGAAGAGCAATGGGACAAATCCTAAAGGAAACGGTTGTTTTGAATGTGGAGCTCCAGGACAAGGTTGGGTGTATGCAGTTGGGAATGCAGAAAAGAAAGGAAATACATTAAGGGACCCAGACTCCAATGTCGTCACGGATACGTTCCTCTT
Source organism: Tanacetum coccineum (assembly GCA_026074375.1). NCBI lineage: Eukaryota > Viridiplantae > Streptophyta > Magnoliopsida > Asterales > Asteraceae > Tanacetum > Tanacetum coccineum. The sequence continues at coordinate 71,431 of BQNB010004026.1, read as the reverse complement.
AAACAACCGTTATTCATCTATCTTATTCAACACTGGTGCCGATAGATGCTTTACATCTACTGCATTTAGTTCCCTGATTAACACCGCCCCAACTCTATTAGAAAATAGTTATGATGTGGAATTAGCTGACGGGAAAATAGTCGGGGTAAACACTATTATATGGGGTTTCACTTTAAATTTCTGAAACCATCTGTTCAACATAGACCTAATGCCCTTAGAACTGGGTAGTTTCGACGTTATTATCTGCATGGGTTGGTTAAGAAGGTGTCACGCCGTGATTGTGTGTGATGAGAAACTTGTTCGAGTTCCCTATGGGAATGAAACCTTGATTTTTCGTGGTAAGGAAAGTAACGACGGGAGAGAATCTCGGTTGACCATTATCTCATGTTCAAAGGCTCAAGAGTACATGGCAAAAGGATGTTAGATCTTTTTGGCACAGATATCCGCTAAAACAGAGGAGGACAAGTCGGAAGGAAAGCAACTTAAGGACGTACCAATCGTCCGAGATTTTCCTGAAGTGTTTCCCGAGGACTTTCTGGGTCTTCCTCTGGCTCGACCAGTGGAATTCCAGATCGACTTAATTCTAGGAGCCGCGCCCGTAGCTCGAGCACCATACCGATTGGCTCCGTCCGAAATGTAGGAATTGTCAGAGCAACTCCAAGAGCTTTCCGACAAGGGCTTCATAAGACCTAGTTCCTCACCTTGGGGAGCCCCGGTCTTGTTCGTCAAAAAGAAGGATGGGTCATTCAGGATGTGCATTGACTACCGTGAGTTAAATAAGCTGACAGTGAAGAATCGTTATCCACTCACGAGGATCGATGATTTATTTGATCAACTCCAAGGATCCAGTATTTATTCGAAGATAGATTTGAGATCGGGTTATCACCAGCTTAGAGTACGAGAGCAAGACATTCCAAAGATGGCATTCCGAACTCAGTATGGTCATTACGAGTTTCAGGTTATGCCATTCGGGCTAACAAACGCACCTGCGGTATTCATGGACCTCATGAACCGAGTGTGCAAGCCCTACTTGGATAAGTTCGTAATCGTCTTCATTGATGACATACTTATTTATTCAAAGGATAAGAAAGAGCACGAAGAACACCTCAAGGCAATTTTAGAATTGCTTAAGGAGGAGAAGTTGTATGCCAAGTTTTCAAAATGTGAATTTTGGATCCCGAAGGTACAATTTCTCGGTCACGTCATTGATAGTAGAGGCATACATGTGGATCTAGCCAAGATAGAATCCATCAAGGATTGGGCATCCTTTAAGACACCGACGGAGATCCGCCAATTTTTAGGTCTTGCTGGTTACTATCGAAGGTTCATCGAGGGATTTTCGAAGATTGCTAAATCAATGACTAAGCTCACTCAGAAAGGAGTCAAGTTCGATTGGGGTGAAAAGGAAGAAAACGCTTTTCAGTTAATAAAGCAGAAGTTGTGCAGTGCGCCAATTCTGGCTTTACCTGAAGGAAGCGAAGACTTTGTGGTCTATTGTGATGCTTTACACAAGGGTTTAGGTGTTGTATTGATGCAGAGAGAGAAGGTGATTGCCTACGCTTCTCGACAACTAAAAATTCATAAGAAGAACTACACCACTCATGATTAGAACTTGGATCGGTGGTGTTTGCTCTAAAGATATGGAGACATTATCTATATGGAACCAAATGCACCACCATAAAAGTCTACAACACATTCTTGACCAAAAGGAGCTTAACATGAGGCAGCGCCGTTGGCTAGAATTGCTAAGTCATTACGACTGTGACATTCGTTATCACCCGGGGAAGGAAAATGTAGTGGCCGATGCATTGAGCCGTAAGGAACGGATTGAGCCATTGCGGGTTCGAGCCTTAGTTATGACTATTGGCTTGGATCTTCCCAAACAAATACTATAGGCTCAGATCGAAGCCCTAAAACCAGAGAATCTTGAGAATGAAGATGTAGGCGGTATGATCAGAAAGGATATACCCAAGGAAAAGTTAGAACCATGCGCCGGTGGAGTTTTATGTTTAAACGGCGAGAGTTGGTTACCTTGTTATGGCTACTTAAGATCTGTGATTATGCACGAATCCCACAAGTCAAAATATTCTATCCATCCCGGTTCTGACAAGATGTACCAAGACATGAAGAAGCTATATTGGTGGCCCAATATGAAAGCTGACATCGCCACCTATGTTAGCAAGTGCTTGATATGTGCAAAGGTCAAGGCCGAGCACCAAAGGCCATCAGGACTGTTAGTACGACCAGCAATACCTGAGTGGAAGTGGGATAATATCACGATGGATTTTATCACCAAACTTCCTAAGTCGTCACACGGTTTTGACACCATCTGGGTAATTGTGGATCGACTTACAAAGTCTGCTCACTTCTTGCCAATAAGGGAAAATGATCCATTAGACAAGTTGGCAAGGCTGTACCTGAACAGGATAGTAGCAAGACACAGAATACATGTTTCAATCATCTGTGATCGTGATGGGAGGTTCACATTAAACTTCTGGAAATCATTTCAGAAAGCTTTGGGTACAGAACTGAGTATGAGCACCGCGTATCATCCAAAAACTAATGGACAAAGCGAGAGGACTATTCAAACTCTCGAGGACATACTACGTGCTTGCGTGATCAATTTTGGAAAGGGCTGGGTTAAGCATTTGCCATTAGCTGAATTTTCATATAACAATAGTTATCACGCTAGCATAAAGGCCGCACCTTACGAGGCACTTTATGGCTAAAAATGTCGATCACCTGTGTGTTGGGCCAAAGTTGGAGAAGCCCAACTGACTGGTCCAGAAATGATTCAAGAAACAACGGAGAAGATCGTCCTGATCAAGCAAAGAATTCAAGCTGCTCAGGATCGACAAAAGAGCTACGTTGATTTAAAGCGAAAGCCGATGGAGTTTGAAGTTGAGGATAGGGTTATGCTCAAGGTCTCACCTTGGAAAGGGGTTGTACGATTCGGTAAGCGGGGCAAGTTGAACCCGAGATATGTCAGACCTTTCAAGGTGTTAGCCAAGGTTGGGAAGGTTGCCTACAGGCTGGAACTTCCTCAAGAGTTGAGCAGGGTACACCATACTTTCCATGTGTCTAATCTGAAGAAATGTTACGCTGACGAACCATTAGTCATGCCGTTAGAAGGAATTCACGTCGACGATAAGCTCCAATTTGTGGAAGAGCCCGTTGAAATCATGGAACGGGATATCAAACGATTGAAGCGAAGCCTGATACCATTGGTTAAGGTTCGCTGGAACTCTAGGAGAGGTCCTGAGTTCACCTGGGAACGTGAAGATTCGTTCAAACGAAAATACCCATAGCTTTTCACAAACCGGGCTTCTTCATCCACTACAAGGTCTTAAGCTTTGAGTACAAAGCTCTTTTAACGGGTGGAGACTGTAACATTTCTCAATTTCAGGTCATTTTACAACTCCTATTATTCGTCACTATTTATTTTAGTCTGATACGCGTTTACTTTTAATTTAACTTTTAAGCTAAATAGCGTAGACTAGAAATAATCATTTAAGGTAAATGGTCATCAAATAATTTAAGGTTTACATCAATCAAGTGTTATACAATTATTAAGAAGATAATTAATGACTTTGCGTATTTTATTTTTATTGGTCACGTAAAAGGCTTACGTTTCGCAATAAAATACATTTAGACACACTTCGGAAATACCTAGACTTACCTAGACTCAAACCAACACCCACTTTTAATCCTTAAACTCAAAATTTAATAAAATCTTATGTTAATAATCCACTAGGACCGAATGAGGGGACTAATCAACTAGGAAAATCCTTAAAACCTCCTAAGTACATGTACATCTTAAGGCAATTAAACCTTGTACTTGTAAAACCTTAATAAGATTGCAAAATATTGTCTTTCCTTTGATCCCACACGTCCCTCACTCTAAATCAACTAGAAAATCCTTAAAAATCTACACTAAGTACTTGTACATCAAGAGATTAATTAAGACTAGTACTTAATGTCCATAACTAGTCTATTACACAATGGTTAATGACAAATTATGCTCTCTTTCTCTCTAGGGTACCCACGACAATACAACAACATATATGAAATCAAAGATTTTCAAATCTTAGGTAAATCTTGTACCTAGATCATGTAATTAAGGAATGTACTAGTAGGGTATTAAGAAAACCATGGGAGACTAACTAAAAGCCTCAATACCACCGATTAGGGCTCGATTTGGTTTAGTTTTGGGACAAGAAAACCTAACTAGATCCTAAGCCTATATATACCCATGTACATTGACATTTAACACTCTTGAAAACTAACACACACACTAAACTCTCTCAAGCAAATAAAACATATTATTCCTCTCTTGTTTGGATCATAAGCCGTAAACAAACAACCTCATAATCTCCCTCAATCATAAAAATAACACTAAGGTATTCATACAAGGTCACAAGAAGGTTATCGAGCTAAGGATTGGGTATTTGTATAAGCTTTGAAGATTGAGTTTGGTTATTTCGATCGTGTATACACTTGGATTGCCCTTCTATTTTTTCCAACACATAACCAAGTCACTAGGACCCTTTGTAAATCGCGTTCAAGCTTGTACATTTCATATTATAGTTATTTCTTTACTATCTATTCGTGTAGGTCACGTTATTATGTGATTAACAAGTTTACATGGGCGTGAACACGCATGGTTCAACCCATGCGGGGCACACGTACATATATTCAACCTTGTGTGGTGCTAGAATACAAAGCAACGTATGTAATGAGATTTAATGTCAAGCTAAGGCTTAAACACGTTCGTTTATATGCAAATGTGAACACCAACGCAAACAATAACTCTTACACTCGAATTTTACAAAAACCATACGTAAACTTTTAAAGAGAACAAATGGGTGTGACTTGGGAAGGTGTATACAACATTATTAAACGTTTGCATGGGATAAACGCGACACTTATGCGTGCTAAATGAGCCCACGTTGGTTATTAGTATAATAACGAAACCTAAGAAACACTAGGGAGCTTAACGGGCCACTAAATGGTCTCGTTAAATCCACACAGCCCGCATTTGGGCCCAACAGACCCATCAGCCTGTTAGTTGGGGCTACGGCTTATTGATAAGCTCTTTTGAGCTTATTGATTTGGTAAAGGAGCTTGTTAAACTTATTGGATAGTGAGACATGCATGGAAAAACCTAACCGGACCCTTAATGGGCTTGGCTGCCCATTACCGTAGCCAAACACGAGCCTATAAGCCACAAATAAGCTTGGACAGCTTATTTGTAAGCTTATGCAGCTTATGAGGCTTATTATAGATGTAGGAAGTTAATGGACCTAAATGGATCAAGCCCAAACACTTAAAATACTATTCGAGCTCATGTTAGGCCAAAAAAGCCCATTAACGAGCTTATTGGCTTATTGAATAAGCCAAACACTAAAAACAACTTAATAGTAATCTTAAATGCTTAATGAGATAAGAAAATAAGTCGGATCTTGTATTGAAACCCTAATGGACTTTTAAAACATTCAGGTTAGAGTTATTGGGCTAACGAGCCCAATAAGCTCGAATAAGCTCAAATAATCTCACCCGAGTTTATTTATAAGCTGACAACAGCTTGTGTAGCTTATTGAAGTTAATAAAACCAATTGCCACTTGTTAGAACTTATTTGGACTTAAAACGCGATTTTTATAAGTTAACGGACTAAAAGTGTCAAGTTGTAAACTTGAGGGTTAAAACTACCAAAAACTGATTTTATAAAGTCCAGGGGCTGTTTTGAAATTTCTGGAACTTAAAGGACTATTTTGAGAACATAAGGACCTAAAGTGAAATTGTTGCAAAGTTAAAGGACTGAAAGTGCAAATATAGAAACCTAGGGGTTTAAAGTGTAAATATTATATTTTCATAAACTTAGGGACTGTTTTGTAAATATAGAAAACCTAAGGGTATTTCATGAACAAAGGTGATTTTAATAACCACTTAATATATCGGACGAGTTATATAATTATCGGATATTATACAAGTTAAACCACGACTTAATAAATATGGAAATTTATTAATAAAGTTTATACATATACTAGAACGTGTGCAATCGTATACCTTCCCAAGAGCCATCAAGTCAAGACAAATACAATAAACATGTGCACCACCACACAAGTGATAACAGTATATATAAACTAGCAGTTTATGGTAGTTTATGCATTAAGTCGTTAGCCTAAACTTGTAGACTAAGACTGACCGTATTTACTTAGGTATTTGACGGTGTGATTCACTTGCCATACTTGGATATATTTATTATTTTCAGAGGACTACTTACTAAGGTGAGTTCATAGCCCCATGTTTTACAATTATTTAAATGATTTACATCTTTGGGGTGAGAACATGCTTTGTTTTACAAATTGGACGCAGGTGTACATTTTATACAATGATTACGTGTTTGCCTAAGTAGCGATAACCCACTGAGCCCATTATCATGAACTGTCAATTACTTGATTATAAGCGCGAGTGTTATTAATAGATCTATTTGGGATTGACATCCCCGTTTGGGTGAGTAGCGCTCACTGTGCCAGTTTGCCGAACAACAAACGTATACCATGTCAGATTTGGGATGTTGCGGGTTAGAACATCATTCACGGGAAATGTTGGCAATTTATTGCATTCATACATGTCGAGCTTCAGTGTCATGAGCTTAGAAAAACGTAATTACTTTTTATGATGTTTGCATCTGTTGCTTAATCATACACTTGGAAATCTTGCGGTCCTACAATTTATATACATAAACCTATGAATTCACCAGCTTTATGTTGACATTTTAAGCATGTTTTCTCAGGTCAATAAGGCACGAGGTGCCCAGATACATTGGGGGTCACTCTTTGGAGAGAGTCAATACTAAAGATTTGGGGCGTATTACATTTTGGGAACATTTGTTATAAACCGAAATATTTACTTATATTGTCGAACAATTTGAAGCCATGAGATTATGTAATGAACGAGTATTTTGTTAAATCCAATGTATCTTTTTAAAACGACACGTTTAGTGGTCGTTCTCATATCTTGTGCTATTGATCTATGAAGTAACGCCCTCGGATATTCAACATTCCGCTGCAACCCAGATTTGGGGGTGGTACACCAATTCGGTTCGGTTTCAGTCTAGCTTTTCCATACATTTTAGTTTCAGTTCAGTTCGAGTCTGCCTGGTTCGGTTCAGGTTTCGCTTAATGCTCAGCCCTTTGCTCCATGTTCTCATATACCACCGCATAAATACAACCTAAAATAACTAAGGCATGATAAAAAGGGTGTTCGGATGTGTATATGTATAAAGTGATCACGTGACTTTGAAAAATTAGAACCATTAATTTCTTATAACACAGTAGTTAGCTAGGTACCTCTAAATGTTGTGCAATTACAGTACCTCTAAATGATCACGTGACTTTGAAAAATTAGAACCATCAAAAAAATATTTCATTTAGTGATAAATGAAAATGTTTATCGATATCACAATAAATAAAAGTAAAGCATCTTATAGTAGTAACATATGTAAATGCAACACTTATTTACTAAAATGTTGCTTTATTATTATTGAAGTCTATAAGGCAACAATCTTCAAAAGTGTTGCTTCTAAAATGCTGTAATAGCTTCATTTTCTTGTAGTGTGATAAGAGGGTAAAATGAAATTAAGAAGTAGTTTGGTTTAAGGGTTTTTATTTAAAGAATGCAGTGAATACAAAATTTAGTTGTTTGGTAGAAGCATGTCGATCAATGAAACCACACTTATTACCACATTCCTCATCAACATGTCATGTTTTAAGAAATAGTATTGTGGTCCCTCTCGTATTTTGCAGACCAACTATCATTATTCTATTTATTCATAATTTTCAACCATCTATTTTAGATACTCTTTATTCTTTTTATAATGTTCATCGTACTTTTCTATAAACTTTACATTTAATATCAACAAGGTTTTTAACCTGCGCTTCGCTATAGAGCGTTTACCTATATTAGAGTTATATACAACCTCAGAGATTCAAATTTTCACATTTTATCCATAATTACATATTGCTCCACATCCTCTGTAACAAACTCGTAAGAAAGATAGAACATTATAAGCACATTAGTTTTTCAAACAATTGTACATGAGTTGAACCTCAGTTTACCTACATTAGAGTTATCTACAACCTTAGTTTTTCAAACAATTATACAATATAGTCAATTATATATGTATGAAGAGGAGCACAGCCATATTCAAGAGGAGACATGTCACACCCCTACAATCTGGCGGCAGCGGAACGATAACAATTGGGGTGCGACGTCATGGCACAAAATACAAGTAATAGGAAACGACCTCGAAAGAGACGTTTTCAAATAAACTTACATTCGATGCACATAAAATATCAGAGTTTCAGTTTTGGTCCTAACAGTTTTTCAAAATGACTTAAAAGTCCCAAGCAATCATAAGTTTAACCAAACACTCAGTTCAAATGAACGGACATTTGTTTAATAAAACAAGTTTGACAATTTAGCATCGATTAAAGAAAACACAAAATCCATCTTCAAGATACCCCCGTAGCTCCCATCCAGAAATCACACCTTAGGACCTGAGATTAAAACATGCTAAAACGTCAACAAAATTATTGAGTGAAATTCATAGGTTTAATAGTAAATAAAGTATGGAACACAAGATTTAGTAGTGTAGACAAGAGAAACAAATTCACCAAGTCTAAAAGAAAACAAGTATTATTGCACTAAGCTCATGACCCTGAAACCTTAACTGTTAGTGCCCCAAATAAATATACGATGTCTGCCAAAACAGCCTACAAGTTCCTCAAAATATTAAAATGCACCTATGGCCAATTTTGTGATAAAATTAGGTGGGGATTGTTAAGTCCCGATAGATCTCCAATAACACTCACGCTTACTCACATTGTAATTTTCGCGTTCATGATTAGAAGGATTGAATGGCAATGTGGTTAATTAAGCACAATATTCAGGCACTTAATTGGATAAGCATACAGTATTTCTAAAAACACTTGTGTCAAAAAGTAAAACCAAGCACGTAATCTCACCCCTTAGAGTTTGTAAAGCAAAGTTGAGTAGTAAAAAAGGGCTATGATACTGACTTGAGCGAAACGGCAAATATTAAAACATATAGAGCTGAAGTAATCATGTTACTCTAAATAGAAACCTAAAAATAAATTGTCGCGATTAGTAAATAAACAACTAACACTCACACAAATGAAAATGAAATAAAAGAAATATAAAACTTTTTTCTTTAACCGGTACAAGTATGGCATTTCGTCCTAACTTTATAGGTCAAATTTACTCAAAATACAACTCTAAGTCTGAACTAATATCATCTCTAAGACATGATTTAAGCTTGCATCTTATCCAACAACTTCTAAAAGTTTCCACCTTAGTTTTACGTCAACTATATCTTTTATTTACAAAATTCTGAAATTTTACGCATCTTTGAAGGCGTGTCATTTAAAATCCGCAATAGATATGAACATGTGGTTTTCACGAGCCTTACGATGCTATTTTCCATAAATGTGGGGCTTACTGACCAAAAAGTTTTAAGACCTAGGTGAAATTACTAATTTACCCCTCAATACAAGTGCATGTCATTTTCTAAATTTTACGTCTTTACCATTTTTAGCATATCTCCTAGACCGTACATCCGATAAGGATGAAACACACAGAAAAATTTAAGTTGACTCGATACCTAGAAGCTACAGTTTTACTAATTTGAGTGTTAGAATACAAAAGTTTAGACTTATTAAGGTTTCAAATTCAGGTTGCGCAAAATGACCCGTTTTAGTAAAATGGTGATTTCTCACCCATCTGAAATGGTTAACACTCCATCCAAACGGCTATGTGTTCTTAAGACATGTACCTAGGTCACCATTGATTTATCTAGAACTTTCTAAGTCAAAAATCTTTCTATACACACTAATCTATTTAACTTTTCAAAACTGTCCCAAACAAGGTGTGACAAATTTATTTAGCTTACGAAAACGGACGCAAATTGAAATCTACGAATGCTATTTAAGTCAAAACAATTAGAGGTGATACTAATAAGGGTCCTCTACTGGTAAAATGATTGTTTTACATGAGGGTTGGACAAAAACATGAAGTTATGCTCCATTTCCTAACACTAGGTCTAATTCAACTAGTTTTAGTAATTCGGCCGTATCTCACTCATCCGGAGAAGATAAAATTTCATCTAATTAGCCAAATGTACTTAAGAAATAGGTCTTTAAATAAATCAAAACTCCCAGGTATGCTAAGACCAAAAATAATTCGAAATCACAGGTACAACCTGCTGGTCTAAAATCCACTCATAAAACCTCATCAAAATCAATCCAAACCTCAATCCAATTACCACAAAACCATATACAATGCCATACATGATTGATTAACACATTGACAAACACAAAATATTTAATATTTTCAACATAATCTTGCATGGACCATATCAAAAGGAAAATCAAAAATAGAGAATTAAACTAACTTGAGAGGTGTTTGAAACAATCAAATCAAAAACAAACAAACCCTTGTGGACTAGGGATGATTTTTGAACCAAGTAAACACCCCAAATAAAACACACTTTTTCTTCCAAATACCTAAGACAACAATATACTCTTGATTAAAACAAACCCCTAATTAATCCTTCAAGAAAAGTCCCAAAAAACCCTTCAAATCTTCACCAAAACTAACCAAACTTTGCAAGGATCTTCGGATACATGTTGTGAGGGATTTAATTAGTAGAAAATTTGTATAAGTATGGTGATAGTGGTGGTGGATTTTGGCAGCCAAGGAGGAAAAGGGAGGAGTTGGATGGTTTTGTGTTTTATGAGATTTGCATGAGAGGGAATGATGATTGCTTTTGTAGGAAATGATTTTTTTTTATGTTGAGTGTGTGTGTCTAAAGGTGGTCGGCCTATATGGCTTGGTTACCCATTTTTTTGTTTAATTTCATATCTTGTTGTAATTTTTAGATAGAAGGTGAAAGTTTAAGTAAAAGGTAAGTTTTTAAGTGTAAATATGCAAGGTTTAGCAAGTTTGGTAAAAACGCAAGATAAAAATTAAAATGATAATAGTAAAGACTTTGAAATCTTAGGGGTGAACAGTGAAAATATTGGACTACGATAGACGCGTAGACGGAATAAAATTTCAAACACGACTCAAACTTAACTAGGAACGCGAAATTTGCCAAATCGGATAAAAGTAAATGTAAGAATTTACATAAGAGTAAAAATAGAATTAAAATATGAATATATTAGTTACCTGAATTTACAAAATCTCACAGTCGATCCCCCTAAGGGAACTCTGGTCCCTAGAGTTCAATTGGCGACGACAACAGACGATGAGGCAATGAAAAGGTGCGGGTACTTGGCTTTGAATTGATCTTCTCGCTCCTAAGTAAACTCAGCCCCTCTTCGAGAATCCCAACGAACCTTGACAATGGGAATCCAACTTCGCTTCAACTTATTGACTTGTCTATCCACAATCTCGATGGGTTCTTCTACGAAGTACAACTTGTCATCAATCTTGATCTCTACTAACGACACTCGTATGTCTGAGTCTGATAGACATTTCTTGAGATTTAACACATGAAATACGTCATGAATGCAACTTAGCTCTTGGGGTAACCTTAAACAATAGGCCACTAGACTAACACACTCCACAATCTCAAACGGTCCCACATACCATGGTGCCAACTTTCCCTTCTTACCAAATCGGATAACTCCTTTCCATGGAGATACTTTGAGTAGCATACGGTCACCGACATTGAATTCAAGAGGTTTACACCTCTTATCAGCATAACTTTTCTGGTGATCTCACGCCGTCTTCAACCTTCCTTTGATTTGTATAATTATCTCTGTGGTCTCTTGCACAATTTCAGGTCCAATCAGTTGACTTTCCCCAACTTCTGCCCACATTACTGGTGATCTGCACTTACGCCCGTATAATGCTTCAGAAGGTGTGCATTTAATGCTCTTGTGGTAACTGTTGTTGTAAGAAAACTCAACCAATGGGAGGTGAGTATCCCAACTGCCTCCAAAATCCATAACACAAGCCCTGAGCATATCTTCTAGTGTTTGAATAGTACCCACACGCTGACCATCAGTTTGAGGATGGTAAGCCGTACTCATGTCTAATCTCGTACCCAACGCCTTCTGAAGAGCTCGCCAGAAGTGTAACGAGAATCGATCATGACGATCTAAAATGATTAACACGGGCACACCGTGTCTAGCCACAATCTCATTGATATAGATTCTTGCTAACTTCTCCATTTTGAAATCCTCACGAATTGGCAAAAAATGAGCAAACTTGGTCAATCTATCTATAATGACCCAAATCGCATCATATCCACTACTGCTTCTAGGTAGTCTTGTGACTAAGTCCATTGTTATTTTCTCCTATTTCTACTCAGGAATTTCGGGTTGCTGAAGTAGTCCCGAGGGCTTCTAGTGTTCTGCCTTGATCTTAGAGAAAGTTAGGCACTTGCTAACGTACTCAGCAATGTCTTTCTTCATACCGGGCCACGAATACAAGTCTCGAAAATCGTAGTATATTTTGTCTGCCCCTGGGTGTACTGAGTACTTAGAAGTGTGAGCTTCGTCCATGATTCTTATGCCTCCAAGTGATGGGATCCAAATCCGATCAACGAAGTAAATTACCCCGTCATCTCGTTTTTCAAATTGAGTATCTAATCCTCGAAGCCACTCTACTGGAGCTTTGAGGTCCTTGGCAGCTTCTCTTTGTACTTCCAAATTTTTTGTCTTGAGGCCAAAATGAATAGTCATGCTCATAGTAGGCACTCACCTCGGCTTAAGTCTTTCCTTCCTACTTAGAGCGTTTGCCACAACATTTGCCTTGCCCGGATGGTATTTGATTTCACATTCGTAATCACTGAGAAATTCAATCAACCGCCTTTGACGCATATTCAGTTCCTTATGATCGAAAAGATACTGGAGACTCCTGTGATGAGTGTAAATAACACTTTTCGTTCCATAAAGATAATGTCTCCAAGTTTTAAGTGCAAACACCACCACTCCCAACTCCAAGTCGTGGGTGGTATAGTTCTTCTCATCTATCTTCAAATGTCTTGACGCATAAGCGATCATCTTGCCCCGCTGCATCAGCACACACCCAAACCCTTGGTTTGACGCATCATAATAGACCACAAAGTCGTTTGGTCCATCGAGGAGTGCTAACACGGGTGCATTACATAACATATCTTTCAGGATACGGAAGGCTTCTTCTTGTTTATCGCCCCACACATAAGTCTTATTCTTCTGAGTCAACGAGTGAGGGGCTTGGCGATCTTAGAGAAATTCTCAATAAACCTTCGGTAATAACCCGTCAATTCTAAAAATGAATGGATCTTTGTTGGTGATTTAGGGGTCTTCCAGTTCTTAACCGACTCAACTTTGCTAGGATCCACATGGATACCATCTAGGTTGACCACGTGTCCTATGAACTGGACTTCTTGTAACCAAAATTCACACTTTGAGAATTTGGCATACAACTTCTCTTTCTTGAGCAAGTCTAAAATCGTCTGCAAGTGAACTTCATGCTCTTCTTCTGACTTTGAGTAGATAAGGATGTCGTCAATGAACACAATTATGAATTTGTCCAAGTATGGTTTACAGACGCGGTTCATCAAGTCCATAAATATTGCTGGCGCGTTCGTCAGCCCAAATGGCATGACTGTGAACTCAAAGTGCCCATATCGGGTTCTAAACGTGGTTTTCGGTATGTCTTCTTCCCGAACTCTTAACTGATGATATCCCGATCGAAGATCTATCTTGGAGCTCTACCTTGACCATTGTGGTGAGAGTTGCAACGATTGCACTTTGGTAGATTCCCAGCATAACCCTACCCTCAGCTAGGGCTGCCACATAGGCCCTAGCAGTCTCCTGTCTCTTGTTTTGTTGCTGGTGCTGATTGTTGTTTTTTTGGTTGCGGTTGTTGTTGTTGTTGTTGGTGTTATTGTTGTTGGTGTTTCTTTGGTGGTTTTCCCACTTCCTTTTATTGCTTTTACTAATTCTTGTAGCTCTACCTTGGACTGCTTGATCGACTAGTTCACAGGCCATGTTGATTGCATCATGAAGAGTCGTGGGCTTTGAAGAAGTGATATTTCCCTTGATTCTTTTAGGAAACCCTCAAATATACCTCTCAACCTTTTTGTTTTCTGTTGGCACCAAATAGGGACACATCAAAGCCATTTCATAGAAGCGATTGTTATATGCCTCAATGTCATCTTCTTTCAAAGTCAAAGTCCAAAGCTCTTGCTCCATCCTTTGGATTTCGTCTTGAATTCAGTCTAGGGAATTCAGTTTGCATTAACGAGCCCTAAGGTGTGTACATTTCTGTTCCACCATGTTAAAGCACGACCCTCGAAAGTACTAGCAGCAAACATAACATTATCTTCTTCGGAACACTTGCAAATTTCAAAAACTTGCTCTACCTTCTATATCCAAAGCCTTAAATCAACAACACCCTCCGTTCCATTAAAAGGGTGAGGTTTTCTATTCATAAAAGTCTTGTGCGAACAACCTTGCACATTCATAGTTCCTCCAGCATTGTTGGACCCAGAACCTCTAGCATTATCTGAGTTAGCTCTAGACTTTTCATAATCCTCTATGGCTTTAGCTACCCGCCTTTTCACCATCTTCTTAACGGCCCTTCGCTTCAGCATCTTGGGAGGCATAATTCTATCACAATACAAATACATAATTCAGTAAGAATTTGTAAAAGTATGCTAAGTCAAGATACATGATAATAATGGAGAAGATAAGATAGAAGAATGATATAAATAACCATGAATTTACTTTCAACACAATATGCAATTCTATAATGAATCAACATAGCAACAAGATTACATTTCACAATGATAAAAATCAAAATGAAATAAGAGGATGATGTAACAACAATGGCAACCAAATGATATTTCACTGAGCACATGTTTCCATTACAATCCGATAATAAGTTTTAATAGACCGCGATATATACAAAAAAGATCAAAATTACACCTGGCAGTAATAACACTAACTGCTACTAACAGTTTAGTAGAACACAAAAGATTTTTAAACTAGGAAGACATGAAAATAAAACAACTAATAGAAGTCGCTAAGTGGTCCCTATGACATGGGAGGTTGAGACTCCCCATACACGGCCAACATATCTATGGCCTCACTAGGCCTCATACCAATGGCCTTAGCTACAACCGCCTCCTCATGATACCCATAAGGTCAGGCCCCCAAACAGAAAATCTATCTCTCTGCCCGATCTCGACCCATATGCATCAAAGTGTTACTTATATGGGCCTCCTCCAACTCTCTCCTCAATCTGATGTTCTCTACACGGGCCGTTTCTTGTGCAGCTCTCAAAGCATGTAACCCTGCAATATCCACCACGAGTTTAGTATCAGGGGATGCGAGAGGTGGGAGGTAAGGTGATCCCTCAGCATCATAAGGGGAAATGAGCTCAGGTTCCTCATCGTCAACATCCTCCCAGTCCATCCCCATATCGAAACCCATCATCAACATCCTCCCAGTCCATCTGTTGAGCCTCTTCTGGCTCTTCATCATCCTCTTTTTGTACTTCCTCAGGATCTTCCCAATGGTCTTCTTCAGGTTCCTCCCAAGGCTCCTCCTGAGGATCTTCTTTAGGTACTTCCTCGGGCTCCTCTTAAGGATATTCTTCAGACTCCGCATCAGACTTGTCAGAGCTGGACGGATAGTCAGCAAGGAAATCGAGCTCGTGGTTTGGCAATGGTGGCGCGTCCATGATGCTACAAAAGAAATGAAATATATAAAAATAATAAACACATATTATTTAAATGATTATAAAATAAAAAATTTATAAATTAATAGTGATGCTTTTATAATAAACATCAATAATCGAGATGATCAATATTTATATAATTGACCGATATGAATAGATAACAATACGTCAAAAGATAGACGTAAGAGATCGAAATTTAGCCAAGTATTATATATAATCATATAATACAATAATATTAATCGGGGAAATAAAAAAAGATCAGGGAGTAGCGTGCGCGGATATCAAATAAGCGATGAAGGATTCTGTATTTTGAAAATGAAAGAAAAAAAAATTGGTTATAGACTAGGTTTTGAAAAATGACCTAGTTCCCTATAACCTGGCTCTGATACCAATCTTTCACACCCCTACAATCTGGCGACAGCGGAACGGTAACAATTGGGGTGCGGCGTCATGACACATAATACAAGTAATAGGAAACGAGCTCGAAAGAGACGTTTTCAAATAAACTTACATTCGATGCACATAAAATATTAAAGTTTCAGTTTTGGTCCCAACAATTTTTCAAAATGACTTAAAAGTCCCAAGCAATCATAAGTTTAACCAAACAACACAGTTCAAAAGATGACATTTTTTTAATAAAACAAGTTTGACAGTTTAGCATCGATTAAAGAAAACATAGAATCCATCTTCAAGATATCCCCGCAGCTCCCATCCAGAAATCACACCTTAGGACCTGAGATTAAAACATGCTAAAACGTTAACAAAAATTATTGAGTGAAATTTATAGGTTTAACAGTAAATAAAGTATGGAACACAAGATTTAGTAGTGTAGACAAGATAAACAAATTCACCAAGTCTAAAAGAAAAAAAGTATTATTGCACTAAGCTCATGACCTCGAAACCTTAACTGTCAGTGCCCCAAATAAATATAGGATGTCTGCCAAAACAACCTACAAGTTCCTCAAAATGTTAAATGCACCATGGCCAACTTGTGACCAGAAATTCCAGGTGGGAATTGTCAGTCCCGATAGATCTACCCATAACACTCACGCTTACTACATTAGTAATTACCGGTTCATGATTAAAAAGGGACTTAAATGGCAATGTGATAACTTATCTAATAATATTCAGGCAATAATCAGGGTAACATACAGTTTTAAAACACTTGTGTCTAAAGTAAAACAAGCATGTAATCTCACCCCATAGAGTTTGTAAAGTAAGTAAGTAGTAAAAAAGGGGCTATGAACTCACCTTGAGCGAAACGACAAAATCAACAATATAAGAGCTGAAGTAAGACAAGTACTCCTAAGAGCAACCTAAAAATAAACGACGCAACTTAGAAAAATAAACTACTAACACTCACACAAATGAAAATGAAATAAAAGAAAATTGTATAAAACGTTTTTTTTAACCGGTACAAGTATGGCATCGCGTCCTAACTTTATAGGTCAAATTTACTCAAAATACAACTCTAAGTCTGAACTAATATCATCTCTAAGACATGATTTAGGCTTGCATCTTATCCAACAACATCTAAAAGTGTCCACCTTAGTTTTACGTCCACTATATCTTTTATTTACAAAATTCTGAAATTTTACGTCCACAACATCCGTAATAGATATGAACATGTGGTTTTCGCGTACATGAAGCCTTACGAGTCTATTTTTCAGAAATGTAGGGCCTACTTGTAACACCCCCAAAAATGTGTCGCAGCGGAAGTATGTCCGGGGGCGTTACTTCATAATACACAGCGCAAGGTATAAGAGAACGACCTCTAAATGTGTCGTTTAAAAAGTAATCTCGTTGATGGCCGAAAACTGGGGAGAGAGAGAGAGAGACATTTAATATGTGTGTGTATTTTGTTAAAAATGAATGTAAAGTTTTATAAAAAATTTATTTATAATAAAACTTTAAACTCAACTGACAAGTGTTAAATAATATGGGGTGAATTTTGTAAATATTACCACAGGGACTAAAGGTGTAACTTTTAAGTATCATTTTGTAAAATAGTGGTTCGGGACTCGTTTGAGCGACTTAACGGATGATTCGAGTCACGAAACTTGCGCCATTGTTTTCCAAATCATTTTTCCTATAAAAATGAGTATTTACACGACTTTATTTCATAATTATTTTATAACATTTATTTAAAATGTTTATCATTTAATTGTATATCGCTGACAAACTTTGTCTGTAAAATGAATTTTAACTTAAATAATTGTGTTTTTAACAAACGTTTTTGAATAACAAGATAATTAATTTATGAAATATTTTTATTTAATAAAAAATGATAATTAAATATGATTTAATTATTTTCGTAGTAGTACACGTCGTGTGCGGCTTTCAAAACTTTGCGAGGGTATTTTAGTCAGTTTCTGCTTGTTTTCAGGTCTCGAGCAAAACTAAAAAGTTGTCCGAAATGTCATTTTACATCAAATTACTTTAGAGTCCGAGTCGTGAAAACATGATCTAGCGGGTCGTTTTTGATAAGTCAACTTAAAAATAACATTTATCGTCTCGTTGTCAAGTCAATTAAATTAAAAATAAATTTGCACATGAGAGATATGTAAAAATAACTATGATTTATTATTTAAATATGTTCCGAAAAATTACCGGTCACGCGGTAATCACTTTTATGTGACAAAAAAAAGATCAAAAGTCAAAAAGTCAAGTCGGACCCGAAAAGTCAAAGGTTAAAATAGCCATTTAAAATTTCGAAAATTGCCGGATGTTACAGTACCTACCCCTTAAAGAAATCTCATCCCGAGATTTAATTTGTGTTAACCGATTGTGTGACCAAGAAAAGATTTAAGATTTAATAAACCGTTTCTAAACAAAACGCTGATAACTTTATTCAGCAAAAATTCGATGTTTCGACACTTCTCAATATACCAAAAAAATTTGGCTAGGTTTGACCCGGATATTTAATCCATCAAAATAGGTATCTCAAAAAAAGTATTATGAGTTATTCCCAGCTAGCACGACCGTAGGACTTTGTATTTTTCCTTTCTGTATCCACTATCATGTATGTTTTCAAAATAATATATATGAAGTGCATGTATTGTGTCAGGTCGTCCTTAATGCTGTTATATATCTCCCTTGTGTTGTGATTGTTTGAAATCTCATGTGTATTGTATTATTGTGATTTAAATTCAGAATGCCACTCAAGAGAACCGTCGCAACCACCACGCCCATGACCGGTGCTCAGAATAGGTATTACATGAACATATCGCTACAAGTTCCATGATTGATATAAACGCGCTATAAATGTTTAAGGGCAGAGTCTCGTTTCTGATATCTGTATTGTTAAATGATTAATAACGGACGAGGCTAATGGTTGTAAGTATTCGACCTACTTGGTGGTACTAGGATGTATCGCGACCTAAGTCTCCGTACTAGTGGCCCGAAATGAATAGTTCGACCATCTCTTTCGTCGATAGGTGTTTATCTGGTTTAAGGGGGTTCCATTACCTATTGGATAAAGTTGTACAAGCTGGGACCGCTCCAGGACCTAACAACAGCAACCAGTGAGGACATTTCTAGAAACAATATCCCAAGAATAAAGTTCAACAAATGAGAGGAGCTCGCGGGAGAGCTTATGCGATAGGTGACGGAATATTGTACTCAATCTGTTAGCTCCACAAACAGTTTATGATTGCAAGAATTCGCAATGGCAAAAGTAATAACTTAAGAATGAGATCATGTAGTTCAAGTGAGGCCTTAAGGTTTTCGCTGAGTGGCAAGACACAATTGTGTTTCTAGACCTTTTTAACGGATTTCGGTGATTATCGAGTTCAGGTTCTTACTCGTGTCATATCGGGTACCATTAAGCCCACTCATTTATAATTTATTATTTGCATAAAGAAGCGTCCCAATTTATGTAAATAATGAATTGATAAACTTCTGGTTTGGTGATTTACAATTTATTTATTTAAATGAAGAGGCGTCCCAATCCTTTCAAATAAATAGATTATAAATCATCATACTTAATAATTCCCGATGCAATACACGTACTTACATAACCTTTAAGGTGATGGATGACATGACGATGCATGTGCTCTAATGAGTATGGGACGAGTGTTTAGAACTCGTCTTCGGAGACGGGGAGTAAAACTATCAGGCGAGATCGACATAGAGTTCAAGATAGTTAATGAGTACTCGGTTAGAGTAAATAAGATAAAGGTCCTTATGAACGAGTCAACATAGCAATTATCACATCAATCCTCCTATTACAAGTCCCGCCCATACACGACTTGTAATACTTAGATTCATGCATAATCCCATGCAAACAGAACCGTGACGGGTTTGTTAACATAGCAACTATCATATCAATCCTTATACTACAAGTCCCGCCCATACAAGGCTTGTAATACTTAGATTTATACATAATTCCATGTAAACAAAATTATGATGGCTTTCGCGTAATACGATATTGTATAAAGCTATGAAGAAAAATAATATTCTTAGAGACCATTGTTTAACTTACAATGTCTGAGAACCAAATGAGACCATTGTACAACTCACAATGTCTGAGAAGTGAAATGAGACCATTGTGCAACTCACAATGTCTAAAGAAATATTTTGGTATTTATATAAACGAGGGGGTAATTACCCCGCGCGTTGCCGCGGGAATTAAGTTTTTTGCATTGTTGTTGTGCAAGTTTCGATTTGGTAAATATCAATATTGGTCTCATTTTATTCGTGGTTCAGAAGCATTTATGTCCGTATATTTTTTATTTAAAAAATTTATGTAAAAAAGTCGTAAACAGTTAAAAGTTGAGGGTCCGTTTTGTAATTTTTTTTTAGTTTGGGCCAAATTTTGGGCTAGTTTTTGGGCCGGTACTGTAGCAAGCACTGTAGCAGCTACAGTGCCACCGACCATTTGTGAAATGTATTATAGAGTAATAACTCTTATATAAATACACATGCGATATACGCAAAAGATGTAAGCATATATATTATATATATGTACGTCATGTAAGCACATAATGCAACAAGTACTGTAAGCAGGTAAGCACGTAGTGTGTATGCACTTTGAAAATGTTTGATGTGATGCAACTTTTGCGAAAACGGTTATAGTCTAGGTAACCAATGCAACCTAGTTCTCTATAACCAGTGCTCTGATACCAATCTGTAACACCCCCAAAAATGTGTTGCAACGGAAGTATATCCGGGGGCGTTACTTCATAATACACAGCGCAAGGTACAAGAGAACGACCTCTAAATGTGTCGTTTGAAAAGTAATCTCGTTGATTTTCTTGAAATTAATATAACATTTGTCCCGTAATTGCATCACAATGAAAAGCTTGAAAGCAACACAACGATATTTGATCATTTGAATGTAAGTTGAAATTCATGAGTGAAATCTTGTCAATTTAGACTCCAATGCACATCAAATAGGTCAAGCATCTAATTCATCTGAGAAAAACATGCTTAAAAAGGTCAACATAAAGTTAGTGAGTTCATAGGTTTGTTTAAGTATAAATGTTGAACCAAGGATTTGCAAAGTGTGTATGACCATTTCAACCCTTATAATAGTCACAAAATTGTACGTATGAAAGTTGGACCACAATTAGAAATCATATAGTTGTAAAGTATGCATGACCATTTCAATCCCCAAATAGTCACAAAAATGTGCGTATGAAAATTAGACCGCAATTGTCCAAAGTATGTATTGCCACTTTATTCAAGGCAACGTAAATGTTCAAGTGTATATAAAACCATGATTACCATTACTCTAAGTTCATGAAACTGTGACGTAGACTTGTATGTATGCCACTTTATTCAAGGCACAAGTAAGGAGTGGTAACCATGTTAGGTGTTCCCTTCCAATCCAAGAACAACGGTGGCCGGGGCATTTATGAAATTAATATGTACCCATCATAGGTTGTACCCTCCAGAACACACCGAAGCATTTTTTGAAAATATTCATGTGTATGTAATTTTTGGCCCTGAAGACTCAACCAATCGTGTTCAGACATGTTATAACGTTTGCCTGCCCAGTGATAGCTAATCTCCCGAACGGGGATTGTCAATCCCGAATAGATCTATTTCATAACATTCGCGCTCACCCTCCAAGTGATTTACAGTTCATGCAACCTAAGCTAATCCGTAATCATAAAAGTATAATATGTGTTTTCGTTCAAAAATTAAACCAAGTATTGTATCTCTTTGCGAGATATATAAATGAGTATGTAAACTAAATTGGTAATCAACCATGTAAATGCATTTGTAAACAAGCATGTTCTCACCCCAAAATATATGTAAAACAAGTAAAACATGGGGCTATAAACTCACATTGATGTTGTAGAACGATTGGCAGAACTGCACATATTAAGCACAGGACAAACGAAAAACCGGAAAGGCTCGATCAAGAAGTTACGATTTATCTTAACGGCTAAGACCCACTAGCCTAGGATAATGTACTTGGGTTTTCCGATGGATGAGTACATCAACGCGACACGTTGATAAAGATTTAGATTTTAAGTTGTAACAGTTCGGTAGTTGGTTAAATAAAATAAATCGAAAAGTAACGCAAAGTATGTAATATATTCCGTATATATTACATATGGAAAATAAACAATTATATAACTCATACCATGAATTATATAACGAAGATAAACAACCCAAAGATTAATGTAAAGTATATAGTACTTTGCAGGTATTATATAAGGAACGTGAGAAAATAATTGAAACAAAATATTTCGACACCAATTTAATTAATAAAAAGTCCTTGCATAAAAGTAGACACACGTCTTAAAGTTATGAATTAAACAAACGATGTTTGTAAAGCTTTTACAAAAGTTATGATTTTACCTTCTAGTCAGGAATTTATAAAATAATATTTTATAAATTAATCTTTCGTCTTATTGACGGATCGTAGCTAAAATTGTTGTCTCGTTTGTAAAATTTTAGTTTTCGTTTGTTGTCGGGTTATTGTATAGTTATAATTTAATATATCTTTAAAATATAACTTAGTCCCTTTTACCGGGTTTCTAAAATAATAGAAGTTTTAGTAAAACATTACTAAATATAGAAATTTATATAAATTTCGTCATGACCTTTCCGTTTATATAACGTTTCCCATATTCATAAAATCTAATGTTTTTCCACTTTTCAAACAACCCGCGTGTTTCAAATATATATATATATATATATATATATATATATATTTTATGAGTGTGTGTGGTATGTGTGCTGTGTGTGTGTGTGTGTTTGTGTGTATATGTATATATATTTATATTATGTATATTATTTATATATATGTATGTTATATATATATATATATTATATATATATATTATATATATTATTTACATATTTACATTTATATATTAATATATAGATATAATATATATATTATATATACATATATACAATATAGTATACAATATATAACATATTATATACAACGATCAAAATTGAAAAAACAATTATATTAAGTTAAGTAGCATATTTATTTAACCATTTTAACCACCATTTAATCCGGTTTTTATAATACAAAATTTTATGTTATATTTATTAGCCGATTTGTATTAACCCAAACACGACCCTTACGGTTTTCTGCTCACCCAAACATAATCCTTACGGTTTCCTGCTGTCCCAAACACACCCCTTGGTGTATTTCTGTTATCCCAAACGCACCATAATCTGTTAAAACAGCAACCAAACACCCCTAACTGCACAACCAAACCCAAACGCACCCTTATGATTTTTCTGTTAACCCAAACACACCCTTTTCGGTAATCTGCTAACCCAAACGCACCCTTATTGCGAAACTGCTAAACCAAACGCCCCTTTTGGCAGTTTCTATTAAACCAAACGCAACCTTGTGTTGTTTTCTTATGCCAAACGCACCCTTGTGCCGTTTTCTTATACCAAACGCACCCTATTCGGTGTTAATAACCAGAAACAAACACCCTATGTTGTTTTCTACTAAGCCAAACGCACCATTTCGTGTTTCTCTTAAACCAAACGCATCATTTCGTGCTAAGAAACCAACCAAACGCACCCTCATGGGTTGAGTTAACAACCAAATGCACCCTTGGTGCTAAATATAACCAAACGCACCCTTGATGGTGCAAACACAGATCCAAACGCACCCTTTCGAGGTGTTATCAAAACCAAAATGCACCTTATTTGGTGAACTGCCAAACCAACGCACCCTTTTGGGCTAGAAAACCCAACGGACCCTTTTTATCTTTTTGGGCCCAGAAACCAAACACCCCTTTAGGGTGTTTCTGTAGGGGTGGCGGGGTGATGGCGACTGGTGGTGGTCGGCCGAGGTGGTGTCGAGGTGAAGAGGGTGGCGGTGGCAGTGGCGTAGAGTGGTAATGCGGCTGAGGTGGCAGCGAGGTGATGGGGGTGGATCCGGTGGTGGTTGAGTAGCGGTGGCGTGATGCGGCGGTGGTGGTTGAGATGGGGGTCGACTGATGGTCGACGATGGCGCGTGGCAGCGCGTGGTGGTAGGGATCGGGTAGATCGGGTGATGGGGAGGGTTTTGGAACTCGGCCGGAAAAATCCGCCGAAAAAGTTTTCCGACGGCAGCGGCTGGCCGAAAACTGGGGAGAGAGAGAGACATTTAATACGTGTGTGTGTTTTGTTAAAAATGAATGTAAAGTTTTATAAAAAAATTATTTATAATAAAACTTTAAACTCAAGTGACAATTGTTAAATAATATGGGGTGAATTTTGTAAATATTACCACAGGGCCTAAAGGTGTAACTTTTGAGTATCATTTTGTAAAATAGTGGTTCGGGACTCGTTTGATCGACTTAACGGATGATTCGAGACACGAAACTTGCGTCATTGTTTTCCAAATCATTTTTCCTATAAAAATGAGTATTTACACGACTTTATTTCATAATTGTTTTATAACATTTATTTAAAATGTTTATCATTTAATTGTATATCGCTGACAAACTTTGTCCGTAAAATGAATTTTAACTTGAATAATTGCGTTTTTAACAAACGTTTTTGAATAACAAGATAATTAATTTATTATATATTTTTATTTAATAAATTATGATAATTAAATATAAATTTAATTATTTTGGGTCGGTACGTCGTGTGCGGCTTTCAAAACTTTGCGAGGGTATTTTAGTCAGTTTCTGCTTGTTTTCGGGTCTCGGGCAAAACTAAAAAGTTGTCCGGAATGTCGTTTTACATCAAATTTTTGCATCTAGGTCTGAGTCGTGCGATAACGTGATCTAGCGGTGTTTTTTGATATGTTTA
The DNA here is from genome assembly GCA_026074375.1 of Tanacetum coccineum. NCBI lineage: Eukaryota > Viridiplantae > Streptophyta > Magnoliopsida > Asterales > Asteraceae > Tanacetum > Tanacetum coccineum. The sequence continues at coordinate 46,440 of BQNB010004026.1, read as the reverse complement.
ATTAAAAATAACATATATCTTCTCGTTGTCAAGTCAATTAAATTAAAAATAAATTTGCACATGAGAGATATGTAAAAATAACTATGATTTATTATTTAAATATGTTTTGAAAAATTACCGGTCACGCGGTAATCGCTTTTATGTGACAAAAAAAAGATCAAAAGTCAAAAAGTCAAGTCGGACCCGAAAAGTCAAAGGTTAAAATAGCCATTTAAAATTTCGAAAATTGCCGGATGTTACACTACTAGCCAAAAAGTTTTAAGACCTAGGTGAAATTACTAATTTACCCCTCAATACAAGTGTAGGTCATTTTCTGAATTTTACTTCTTTACCATTTTTAACATATCTCCTAGACCGTACATCCATAAGGATGAAACATACGCATTATAATTTAAGTTGACTTGATACCTAGAAGCTATAGTTTTTACTAATTTGAGTGTTAGTATACAAATTTTTAGACTTATTAAGGTTTCAAATTCAGGTTGCACAAAATGACCCGTTTTAGTAAAATAATGATTTCTCACCCATCCGAAATGGTTAACACTCCATCCAAATGGCTATGTGTTCTTAAGACATGTACCTAGGTCACCATTGATTTATCCAGAATTCCCAAGTCAAAAATCTTTCTATTCACACTAATCTATTTAACTTTTCAAAACTGTCCCAAACAAGGTGTGACAAATTTATTTAGCTTACGAAAACGGACGCAAATTGAAATCTACGGATGCTATTTAGGTGAAACCAATTGGAGGTGATACTACTAAGGGTCGTCTACTGCTATAATGATTGTTTTACAAGAGGTTTGCACAAAAACATGGAGCTATGCTCCATTTCCTAACACTAGGTCTGATTCGACTAGTTTTAGTTATTCGGCCGTATCTCACTCATCCGGAAGAGATAAAATTTCATACAATTAGCCACATGTACTTAAGAACTAGGTCTATCAATATATCAAAACTCTCATGTATGCTAAAACCAAAAATAATTTGAAATCATATCTATAACCTGCTGGTCTAAAATCTACTCCTAAAACCTCATCAAAATTAATCCAATTACCATGAAACCCTATACAATGCCATACATGATTGATTAACACATTGAAAAACATAAAATATCCAAGATTTTCATAAATCAACATAATCTTGCATGGACCAAATCAAAAGGAAGATCAAAAATAGAGAATTAAACTTACTTGAGAGGTGTTTGAAACAAGCAAATCAAAAACAAACAAACCCTTGTGGACTAGGGCTGATTTTCAAACCAAGTAAACACCCCAAATTAAACACACTTTTGCTTCTAAATACCCAAGACAACAATATACTCTTGATTAAAACAAACCCTAAATCAATCCTTCAAAAAAGTCCCAAAAACCCTTCAAATCTTCACCAAAACTAACCAAACTTTGCAAGGATCTTAGGATACATGTTGTGAGGGATTTAATGAGTAGAAAATGTTATAAGTATTGTGATAGTGGTGGTGGATTTTGGCAACCAAAGAGGAAAAGGGAGGAGTTGGATGGTTTTGTGTTTTATGAGATTTGCATGAGAGGGAATGATGATTGCTTTTGTGAGAAATTAAAAAAAACTATGTTGAGTGTGTGTGTGTGTCTAAAGGTGGCCGACCTATATGGCTTGGTTACCCCTTTTTTTGTTGTCTTATTTCATATGTTGTTGTAATGTTTAGATAAAAGGTGAAAGTTTAAGTAAAAGGTAAGTTTTTAAGTGTAAATATGCAAGGTTTAACAAAGTTTGGCGAAAACGCAAGATAAAAATTAAAATGATAATAGTAAAGACTTTGAAATATTTGGGGTGAACAGTGAAAATATTGCATTACGATAGACGCGTAGACGGAATAAAATTTCAAACACGACTCAAACTTAACTAGGAACGCGAAATTTGCCAAATCGGGTAAGGTAAAAGTAAGAATTTACATAAGAGTAAAAATAGAATTAAAATATGAATATATTAGTTACCTGAATTTACGAAATCTCACAAGACAAATAGTCATTTTTTATGCATATCTTTGCAATTTGAGACGTGCCAGTCGAGCTATATGTACTCCGGGAGCACATTTTAAGATTTTTTTTCTTGTTTGTAAACAACTGTTCCAATAGGCCTGATATATAGTACGTAGTACTTGAGTTAGCAACAAAATTTTTACCTAACATGGTGTCAACTACACGCCTGTAGAGATCAGGCCATTTAAACTCAAAAAGTTATAATAGCCGAGCATTGCTAAAGCACCAAGGTTTAAGGCTACTTACCATTAGTTTCGCATTCAGCATTGTGAACAAATTTGTAAGGCTTTTGATACCATCGTAAAAACATACTCGCCATGTCCGCCACCGTAAACACTCTCAAACACTCAGCATAACTGAAAGTGAATAGCAACACTTTAAAAAATCACATCTCAACATTATCCCCTGGTCTCGTATAACAAACTACTGATAGTATTTCATATAATAACTTTCAAAATGCACATGTAAAACCCTCGTGATGGACCGAAGGATGAATCATAAAACAATTCTGAAGCTCGAAGTACACTCATATGTAAAAGGGTGTTTGGCATTGTCTCTCATAACTGATTTAATTCAGAATGGCTATGTTTTTAATAAGTATTTTTGTAGGTTATTAATTTGCATGTATTAGATGAAAGAAAGATAAAAAAGAGATTATGTACCTTAGCTATTGACTTGCCTATAATTTTTGCAATGACTCAAAGTACATCACATTCCATGACACGGTTGTGTCCTCATTGAGTTCCACAAACACCTAAAGAATACCTACTGAGAAGAATATCATTCCTTTTTGCAGATGTCATTAAGTTTCTTCTGCTGCCAAAGTGGATTCGCCTAACCTTAAAATTTTGAAATGAGAAACGATTAGGAAATTATAAAAAATATTCAAAGAAACTTGTTACTTTGATGAAAAGAGTAGAAAAATCACTTAGCTGGTATAGGCGTAAGTCTCTCTGAAAATAAAAGTGTGTTGAATACTTGAATCCTTTGCTAAAATCCGACATATATAAATGTTAGTAAAATCATATATATCAGCTAATTAAGATTCTAAGAAAATCAATAAAACAGTTTAGTACTTATTATAAATATTTTTTCACCTTACATTTTAACTTCACTTTCCACCTTATCCGACTCCACCTAGCATATGATTCTTTAACATCCATGACTTCAAGCTCAAGTGTAACTGATGAATCCTTAGGATCATCTTCACCATCCTATAAAAGTGTCCCTTATCTCAGCTTCTACCGACGGCCTTTGACACGTTCTCAGGCCCCATCAATTCCACATTCAAGACCCTATGCGAAACCTGTTACTATATATATTTACCCCTGGCCACCATTGGCACGTTATCAGGCCCTATCCCCTCCACATCAAAGATCCCACGCTCAACCTGTTAGAATATAGTTCTAAGATTTAATCACGTTATCGAGTTCATTATTTTTTATTGAGTTTAATATTATTATTTTGGCCAATGCATGAAATCAGTTTTTCGCTTGCCAATGCATGAAATAAACTTATGATATATTAACATACAAATTTCATATGTGATAATCTAATGCTAGTCTCATACATAATATGGCGACAGTGTACACTAATGAAGCAACTTGCTATTAGCGAAATGCGAAAGATTTACCTTATTATGCAGCCAAGTAACAGGATAACGGAACAAATTATGTGCTATCTGATCACCAAAAATTGCCTATGATTTATGTCGATTTTCCTCCTGCGCTAACCTTTTCAGCATGTTTTTGCTTTTCACAGGTGTATATTCTGCCTAATTCAGCATTTTAGATACCATATATTTTTTGCGATAACGACTAAAGCTACAACTCTCCCGAATCCATGATTGTTAATCATCTGCCATGAAATAAAAATGAAACTAAATGAGAGTAAAAAAGCAGCCAAGGATAGGTTGTTTCAAATATGTATGTTGCATTTTGCCATTATGTATTATCCTTGTTAATTGCTTTTAGAGACAATGGTGACACTTGCTATTCCCATCATAACATGTGAAAAAAAATCTAATACAAACAAGTTACCTCGAGTTGTTGACCGCTCCTATGCCCGTAATGCGATGGCGACAAACGTTCAATTTCCCTTTGTTAAACCCTGTTAGTATCTGTAATATACGTGCAAATAATTATCATAACCTAGCCACATCTATTGTATTTTCGTAGCATAAAAAGAGTTAATATTATTGGTATTATACTATTGACTACACGCACACAAACTATGGTCTGTATTTCAATCCGCCACCTTCTTGTCGGGCACACAAATAGAAGTTATGCTCTGGCCAGTAGTGTGGGCTTTACTCAAGTTAAAAGGATTGTGCATTTGTTCAATTTCGTAGGGCTTGGCCGAAACAATTTCTCCAATACAAACATCAGCACTCGTCACACCACCTTCATTAGCGCTTTGTGGCTCACGTAACGCTGAAGATGTACACATAGATAACCCATTGACAACTCGTTGCTATATACGGTATCCAACTTTCTCTTACCACACACTTTGTTTGCTTTTGAATAATTGTTACGAGATTATATAACCCTGAAAATGAAGTAGAATGTTACAAATGTACTTATGGTCCATCTTATACATTCGACTCATTTCTAACTTGTGTTTCTATAGCTAAATGATAAAACTTTATTCGGCCAAAACTACGTAAAAATTTTATAAAACTTGAAATGTGGTTACCTAATAAAGGTTTTGAAACGGTCTAAAATATGCTTACTAACCTGTCCGACATTTTCACATTTTTGAAAGACTCCGTAGGTATGCAACAAAGCACCATCCGACTGTTCTACAACCTGAGTTTGAACTCCGCCATAAGGTATACAGCCTGTGATCGGAAGCAAACCATCTGTAATAAAACATGAAAGATAGTCATATTATTATTTTTATTATATCCCATGTAAAAACTGTAATCCAACTTTATATGATATTATCTGTAAGAAAAAAAGGTTAAGATTTAGCGTGAATCTCTAGTTAAATTATATTCCAAACTTTTAAAGTGAGATTTACTATTATATGCAGAAAATCAACTCAGAGTTTTTTAGGACATAAAAGGTTATAAAGGGTTGCTTGGACAACGAAAGGGTCAAGAAAAAAGGCTACAAAATCCGGGTTAGGGGCTGTTTGGATAGGGGCTTTTGAGGGTCAGCTTGGACAATAATTAAGTGCACAAAAGACGCTCTAATAAACTTGTTTGGGGCTGTTTTGACAGACCTTTAGATTGGTTGTTTGGACAACAAAAAAGCAAAAGAATAAAATATCCCCTCATTCTCTTCCATCAGTACCTTGAAGATCCTTTGCAATAGCAAAAGTTTCAATACCGGCACATCTAGCCATCCATATACCTTTCGATGTATGTAACCTGATACAAATACAACACGTCATATTGCAAAGTTAGAATTAGAGATCACAAATCTAAGGTGGCATTTGGGATTGTATATTGGTTTTTAAAACAACAATTTATTTTACTCACAGATAAACAGTTTATAATCTGAAATTATCTCAGAACTGCTAATATGCTGAATCAAGCTACAATAAACATATCACCACTTTTAATAATGAATCCAAAACCCCCCTATATGGAACAATTTCAACGCCATATTCTAACATACCAGTCGAAGACCCAAAAAATTAAAATTTACACTAATGGGCCTATGTTATCTTCATGATCAAGGCTTCTGCCGGCCTGAATTTCCCGAAGCAAATCGAGCATGAATGATCCTTGTTGTTTCATTACCACATTGTTATGGACTCTCTTATGACCACCTAAACCTTTTCCTGACCTGAATTCCCTGTTGCAAATTGAGCATTTATAAACTGTACTACCTTTTTTCACACATGAATTACGATGGTTATTGAGCATTATCTAGTAAAATAATCTAAGATACCTATGTCGTTGTCTTTAACTTATGTTTGATATTCATGACTCTTAACACTTTCATCAAGCACGTTGCAGGCACCAACTCTACATGCAATTTCCATATCATCAACCACAACACCACTACCTAATTCACCTTCAACATCTTAGCTAAATTAACCTCTTCAAATAGACCAACTGTATATCTTTTTCAAAATCCTGAAAAAACTCTTATTCCAATCGGTTATGTATTGCCATTCAAAACCTAAAATCATTAAAAGCAATAATCAAAATCAAGATGTATGAAACATAAAAGTAGACGTAAACTAATTTTAGGGATAAGGATTAGCTCTGACCAGTTATTTCAGCTTTATGGTTGCTATTACGGCTTCAATACTCATCAAAGGACATATCCCTTCATCTTTGAAGCCACCTATAGAACCACAACCGATTCCCTGACCAGTTATGCGTATGTCCAGTTATGTCCAGTTACGACTTCAATAAGATATTTATTAAGATATTTGATCGACATACGCATGATGTTTTTAAAACCTCTTATGAAACCTTGAAGATATTAGAATCATAACTCACTTATTTGTGTTATAATGTAAGCGTAAAAGTGCAAATGAAAAATGCAAGTTAGTATAAATAAACCGATTCTCTTACATTGCTACTGTAGGTGCATTGTTCCACTAAAAAGTGATGTTGCACTATAATTTTTTTGGAATTTCGCTTGATATGGTCTAAAACTGAAACCGACCAAATAAACTGGAAAAACTGAGTCGACCTGAGTCGTATCAGGTTTGGTTTCGGTTCAGTCTTTTCACAGATTTGGGTTTCGGTTCTACCTGGTTTGCTTCGGGTTGGACCCGATGACCAGCCTTACATGCTTCTTAAGCTCTATATGCACGCGAGCAGACACATATGTGTGTATGTGCTCACGTGTGGGCGTGCACGCGCATACACACATCTTAAATCATATGAATGTCTATACTTTTATTTATTTTATTAATCCAGTATTTGCTACAGTAATGTAGCCCTCTAACTAAGTCTTAGTCTGCTATGAAATTATTCTGGCTAGAGTATTTGCTATAATTGGTAATTCTCTACTATAGTCTAATTTTGTTACCTAATTGTGGAATAAACTCTCTAATTTGGTCGATGCACACGCAATTGATTAATTTGCTTATGGATGTATGAGCAAACATTCAAGTTTGTTAGTTTCATTACATAAACATTTGTTGATTTGCAAAACTATTTAGTTCAAGTTTAAGAAACTCAAAATTAGGAGCTTTTTTGTGTTGACTGTATTATTGTCTGGACACTATGTAGAATGTAAGAGATAAATAGAAAAAGCTAAGCCTTTCATCGGCTAATTCTAGGTAGAATGCCAGATATTACTTTAGAAACTTTCATAATAATATCGGTGTGTTAAGATCATGTCTCGTTTCCTAACAAAATAAGCAACAAGCACTTACAAACTATTCACGCGACAATTAAGCAAATAAGCAAGTTAAAACACTCTCAATAAATTTAAACATCCATAAACATTAATTCTCCAAAACGTAAGTAAACCAAACACACAAAAAAGCGAACCTATCGTGAAGGCAAGACACCACGAATAAGCCTCCTAATCGCATACGTAACACTCGATGCACATTTTATTTGACCCATCATCTTTTTCCAGTTTCAACTTCAACCTACCACCGCCAAACTCCACTTTCCTCTCCATCATACGCCTTTAGAACCACCACTTTCACTTCTAACTCACTCACCAACCTTAATTCATAAAAACATAAACACAATCAAACCCTAATAAAATCATACCCGCATGACAAAAAACAACAAAAAAATCTACATATCTGTTAACCAAAAGCTTGATGGAAATAAAGTAAAGATAAAGGAAGCTACAATCATTAAAAAAACAACTAATTAGAAAAAACCTTAAAATCGATTTAAAAAAAAATCAGAGTAACTTATACCATTGTTATGTATTATAGGTAAATAAAACGATACTGTAAATTTTTTTAAAAAAATATACCATTACATGCATAAGGGGGCCCAAAGTTTCACAATGCACCAAATAATCACCGGCTCACCTTCGTGAGTGTATTTTGTTTCTTGTGGCGCATGACGTCGGCTTGATTTAGGGGGGGATCACGCATGAGGATTGCCTCACAGGACGATTTGTGACAATGTTAGGACACCGAAAAAAGCTGCCTAAGAAATTCTAACATGCATATTGCAATATATTGTTATGGCTACATGCTATCGGGACCTGAGCCCTCGACAAACGTGCCAGCCACAGCCAAAATCAGTCACGAATGTAAGCAGGTCATTTTTTGGGCAACATGAAAATGTAGGCCACTTAAAAGATGTTAACTTTTAACCACTTAAGGGTGGCCTAGTGGCAAAAGGGTTTGCGACTATCACTTTAATATGTGTGAGGTCCCAAGTTCAATTCCTGCTAGGTACAAACAACCTTGTAGTGGCCACGCCAGCCTCCTGAAAAGGGAGGGTTTTACCAGCTTTAAGTCTATGTGGCGGTGGGTTCAAACCTCGTGGATTTGTCAGCCAAAAGGTCGGAAACCAGGATCACCAAAAAAATGTGAGCCCCCTTATGCATGTAACTATAAGTAAGTAACTCTAAATACCATATTCTACGGGTTACGGGTCCTAATACCGTCTTCCACAGTGTTTTTTTAATGGCAACTTTATTAGAACCACTAGCAAGGAGCTAGAAAATTACAAGGAAATCAAATAAGGGTGTTGAAGCCAACTTACCCAACTAAAAGAATATTTAACTCTAGCTACACACATTGTAAAAAGAACGTTAATAAACAATTTCATCAAAAATATAATCTTTCGTGGCTTTTATCTGCAAACAGAGATGATTTCTGTAGCTCCAATTGCACCACCAAGCAAGTTAAAAAACTCATTCCAAAATGTCTTTTAGTTTTAGATTCCCATTCCGAGAATTTGAACCACTCGAGCCAATATGAATAGGAGCTGAAAGAAGATCTCTCATGATTTCACCAACAAAGACTAAATGCATAACATCCAAACGCCAAACCACAGTTGAAGAATAAATGGGTCGTGTTTTCATCCGCATCACTACAGTTTGGGCAGGAAACTAAGATGACCTCGACGCCTCTTCTAGACAAATTCAAACGCATAGGGAGCCGGTCTAAGTAAACCGTCCAAGCAAAAATGTTGATTTTAATCGGTACACATTTGATCCAGCGAGTAGGAGACTCATCTTTAGGGAGAACAGTATCATCCAGAAGGTTCGAACGTCTTTAACTCAGAAAACACCGTCACCGTTCATGTCTCAGGCCCATCTATCCTCCATGTTAGATAAGATCACCGGTTCTAGGGTTTCAAGGAGGCGCGAGAGCTGCTGAGCTTCAGCCCCGCCTCTAACAGTTCTACGAAAAGAAGAAGTAACAGAGAGGTTGAGATGCATGTAACTATATACTTTTAAAAAAAACTTTTAATCACTACCATTTTAGTTACTTATAAATACTCCTTAAACTTCAACACTTTTAAACACGAGTTCAAATAATATACTCTCTACTCTCATTATCCTTTTACTAACAAAATGTCTAAACAAAATACTCCTAGCAACATAACCCATCAATAACTAAGAATGTTAGCCTCAAAAATATTGAGTCGAACAAGGAAGTTCATTCATTATATTAGGTCTCGGTCACTTAATTAATTATACGTTGTAATAGGCTAGAAGGGTAAACGGGCTCGTAAATGTAAGCTAATATTGTATGTGTATCGGGCTAAAGCCCAAGTCAATCCCGAGCCCGGCCCAAGTAAAAGCCCACACGCCCCATGTAGTTGTGTAGGGTATATATACCATTTTCCATCAAGGAAAATGGTGTTGGTTCATTTGTAAACATTTTTCCATTTGCAAGTAATTCAACCATTTTTCTCTCTCTTGTTTCTCTCTCTAAACTTCTTCCATTTTCCTTCTCTTTTCTACTTGTATTCGAGCAACATATAATGAAGTGAAGTGATTAAGGGTAACCGACATTTGGTATCAAGAGCCTCGGGTGTTTAGTGTTTGATTTGTGGTTTAAAAATCAAAATTCGTGTATTATTTTTTTGTTGTTTTGGTTCGAAATAAAAAGCAAAGAAAAGCAAAGTTTGATCTTCATTTCGTGGCTAAAATGACTAAAGTTATGTACTTTTGTGTTTAGAACAATCCCTTGTATCACTTATTAAGGTTCTATAGCTTAGTTCGTGGATAAATGGGTGAAATCGAGCTAGTTTGAAGTTTTTTTTCGTCATTGCGTTTTGACTAAGTTCTTGGTTGCGTTTTGAGAATAGAGACAAACAAGTACTGTACTTGAAAGTGACATTTGTACTGGTTGCGTTTTGATTTGAAGACGTTGCGTTTTGGTTCTCAAGTCGTTGCGTTTTGATTTGAAGACATTGCGTTTTGATCTCAAGTCGTTGCGTTTTGATTCTCAAGTCACTGCGATTTGATATTTTTTGTGTGTTGCGTTTTGTCTCCACAGGTTGCGTTTTGAAGACCATCATTGCGTTTTGACTAAACGTTACTCTGCCCAAATTTTTTATACATTGCGTTTTGATCAAGACAGACTGCGTTTTGCTCAAAGAACATTGCGTTTTGATCATAGAAGACGTTGCGTTTTGATCAAGAAAAGTGACTGCGTTTTGCTTAAGAAAAGTGACTGCGTTTTGATCAAAGATAGTTGCGTTTTGACTAAAGTCATTGCGTTTTGTCCATTGAAAACCCATGTTTTGAAACCCTAATTTCCCGAAAAAAAATCGAAGCATGGATCTACGCATAGTATTTCGATAGACAATCATTAGCGTATATGACATTAAACGTTTACGTCTGTTGCCCATATTGAATTCTAATAATTACATGTGATCTATAGTTCTGTTTGTATTCACTATAAATGATGTGTAACGACCATGGATGGTCGTGACTTTGATGCAACTAGAACATATGTGTTGAATGCAAGAAAATGTCTCACTAAGAAATCGAAATCATATTTGCTCTCGCTCTCCTAAAGAGTTTTATCCGCTCGGATATCGATCTAATCTAGATTTAATAGACAGTACTTCATATGTAGTTAGATGCTTCAGGAAAAGTGCGCTGCGATTTTGCTAAATTTATCTAGAGTTCAATAGATAGATTGTCATTTATTATAATCTGCCCCGATAAACCTCAGAATGAGAGGTATAGTATATATATATATATATAATATACTGTCACGTACCGTCCCCGACGCCACAGTCGACATGTTTGTTTCGGGTGACTAAAAAGATGGGCTGGAGAGAGGGATCCTTGGGTGAGGGGGCACCTTTCGGAGTTCCTTTCTTACTGCAGGGACGCAAGTACAGCAGGGAGTAAGACAAGGTTTTGTGTAAATTGTCCAGAGTGTCTGGTGTTCACCTGGCTTGTGTTATTTGTACCTTTGTTTTATGTCCCTGGGCGGGTTCGTAGCGAGTTTTTTTTGTTAGTTTAAGTGTGAAATTGTTGTATTTTTAACATAGAGTGATGGATTTTTTAAAACTGTTATATGATTTTAGATTATTTGTTTTTTTTGTTGAAATCCAAATGAATTGTTTAATATTGGTACGTGAATAGGGATACTTACATAACTCGTAACCAATGCCAATGCTCATTTTTTCGTATGGGTTAATCAGCAAAATATGTGAAAGAACGTTCCATTACATAGTTATCACCAACTAATTCGACCAATTGAGGAGTCTTATTCAAATCGCAGTCTATTTTAGAAATATATGTTCTTCCCAAACAAATAATATAATATAAATTAGAGGGATAATTGAGTCAGCATTTTTTCCCCATGAGTTCTATTTCACAAGCATCTTAACTTAATGAAAACATGCATACCTTCTAATATTATCAAAAATCGAACTGCTATTATGTAGTCTGAGTGAACCCAAATGAAGAATGATCAGGCCCATCTCATCTTCCTTATTTGGGATACATATAATCGCTAGGCTCCAATGAGCGTTGCACAATCAAGAACACAATAAAGAAGCTTCTTTGAATATTTTTATTAATTTAGTTTTTACCCAATAAAAGCTTAAAAGCTTACCTTTGATGAATCGGAATAAATACGTAAGCTTTCTCAAATAAGTTAACACGTTTCCACCATTTTCCGAATTTAAGAAACGAATCTCCCTTGTATTTCTAATAACCAAAGACAAATTATTCACCATTAAGCTTTAAAAAAAATTATACACATACCGTATATAAAAGTTCATTATTGTAACATTCCGTATTTTCAGGTCATTTACGACGTCATCTATTTTACTAATTATATATTTTTTTTCATACGCGTTTACTTTTAATTCTTATTATATAGTAAAATCGCGTAAACTAAAAATCAACAATTAACGTAAACGGACACCAAACGAATTAAAGTTTTCGTCAAGCAAACAATATATTATTTTTACGAAAGTAATAATCAAATTTTTATATTTTATTTTTATTGGTTGCGTAAAACGTTTACGTTTCGCAATTAAATACATTTAGGCATACCCGGAAGCACCAAAACTTTTCTACGCTTCAACAAATACCCACATTTATACCCAATACCTAAAAATAACAAAATATCTTACATATATACATGCATAAACCGGATTTGGTGTTTACACATCAAGAAATATCACAAAAATCTCAACTTGGTCTTTTGTACATCACTTGCCATTAAACCTAGCCATACCTCCTATCCTTTTGACCAAAGACTTCCATGTTTTACTCATCTTGTCTCATGACTTATACATGTATTCTTTGACTAGTCATTAGAGTATATAAGGCCTTTACTAGTGAAATACACACACACTTCTCACTTTCAAGGTGTAAAACACACAAAATCTCTCTTCCCCCTCCTCTCTAGCTCACGGCAACCACAAGACCAACACCAAATCCATACCAAATTTTATTTAACACATTTACATACATTCCTACAACATATCTAAGATGTCCTAAGAAGATTTGAAGGCTTGGTTAAGTCTTTACAAGTGTTAAGCAAGAAAAATGGAAGATTAGGGTTTAGGGTTTCAAGATCTTGCAAGCTTGGTTTGGTTTATAATCTAAACAAGGGTTTAGATTGTGTTGGTTATCATATTACATCACCATAAGGTTATCTAAAACCTTTTATGTCATTACATTTTATGTGTATATAAGTTCTATGTAGTGAAATCACCATTAGGATGTTTTTAAACATGTAAAACATATTTTTGCTTGTGATTATAATTTTGTACACTTATTCATGTGTTATGTGGTTGAATATATCATGGACTAATGGACATAATAATATGTATGACATATAATAAAAAGGGTTGTGGAAAACTTGTGGTATTTTATTAAGTTAAAAAAGTATATAAAACAAGTTTTTTTTGAACGGCAATTAGAAATTTTATTAAAAAATGCTAGTAAGAAGCTGTTTATATATATGAATACCTAATTATTATTAAGGGGCTGTTTTGGTTCGAAATCCAAAGCATGGATTTTATGTTTTATAAAAATAGTACGTATCATGACGATTCCAAAAAGGTAAGAAACTCGAAAAACCGATTTATAACGAAGGAGATACGACGATTACAAGTTTACGATAATTAATACTTTTATAAAAAGTTACTGTTCATCAGGGATTTTATTTTTGGAAAACATCATAAATAAATAGAACATTTAATTACGAGAACGTGCTCAAAAGAATCGCTAAAAACGGAACTATAACGAATAAGTTACGACATTTACGAGATTTACGATACCTAAATCTATAAAAATAAATATATAACTGTTATGAACAGTAAAAATAACTATTCATCAGAAAAACTCATATTTTGAAAATTTTATATTTTTAAGCTGGTTCGATAATTCTAACATTTTTGAAGGGGCTAACCGGTATGGAGATCTAACAACTGGCGATGCGCCTGGAATCAGATCAATGCGAAATTCTATCTCTCGCACAAGAGGTAAACCTAACAGATCGTCTGGAAATACCTCAGGGAAATCTCGGACAACACGGATGTCATCAAGCTTTTTCTTATCAGCCTTGATACACGCAAGTGATCCAAGATCCTTTTCCGGCTTCTCGCCTTGAACTTCAAGAATCTCGCCATTCGGAAGAGGAATACGGACAATCTTCTCATAACAATCGATGAGAGCTCGGTGGTATGCCAACCAATCCATTCCAATGATAACATCAAAACTTCCTAGCCGGGTTGGCAACAAGTCTATTTTGAACACGTGATTTAACAAGACTAAGGTGCAACTACGTAAAATGGTGTTGGTACTAACCAAGAAAATAAAATTTCTATAATACTCATGAATTAATCGGAATGGTCAATATTTATATAATTGACCGATACGAATAGATATTGATATGTCAAAAGATAGACGTAAGAGATCGAATTTAAACCAAGTATTATATATATAAGATTATATATAATGCAATAATGACAATCGGAAAAGTAAGTAAGGATCAGGGAATACGCGCGCGTGGATATCGGATAGCGATGAAGGATTCTGTATTTAAAAATGAAAGAAAAGAAAACCTTTAAACTTTATGGTTATAGACTAGGTTTTGAAAATGACCCAGTTCCCTATAACATTGGCTCTGGTACCATCTGTAACACCCCCAAAATCAGGTAGCAGCGGAATGGTAACAATGGTGTGCTACGTCAAAGTACAACAATCAAGATATAGGAAACGATCTTAAATGGACGTTTTAAGAAAAGATTTCATTCGATGCCATAGAAAAATATCAGAGTTCATACATTAGGTCCCATATGTTTTATAATTCATAAACATTTCACATACATTTTTAATTATACCAAAAGCTTCATAATACCAAAAGATGACTTAAGTTCTTAAAGATAATAAAAGTTACATAGGCTTTAGATAAAATACAGAATCCGTCTTCATTGATATCCGCCACGGCTCCCCTCCAATCTTCATACCCTAGGACCTGAAATTACATGCTAAAAGTCAACACAAAGGTTGAGTGAAATCATAGGTTTATCGGTAAAAAGGGTGGACCACAAGATCAAAGTAATAGTAGACTCTGAAACACATTCAGTAGTCCAAAACGTTTATTATTGCACTAAGCTCATGACCCCGAAGCCTTAACTAGATTTGTGCCCCAATCAGAATATAGGATGCTTGCCAACAACCTAACACCTCTCAATGTTAAATGCACCTTGATCAAACTAGTGACCCAAGGAAAGGTGGGGATTGTCAGTCCTGATAGATCTATCCACAACACTCGCGCTTACTACAATAGCAATTAACGGTTCATGATAAATAGGGACTTCACGGCAATAAGGTAACTTAGCAATAATATTCAGGCAGTAATCTGGATAGCATACACTTTGTAAACATTTTGAAAACACTTAGAAAAACACTTGTGTCCAATAGTAAAACAAGCAATGTAATTCACCTCATAGATTTTAAGAACATATCACGGTAGTTAATAAGGGGGCTATGAACTCACCTCGAGTGAATGGTAATCAAAAGATATTACCAATAGAAAAATGCGCCACGAAGGAATCCGAAGGAAACCTAATCCAATATAGGTCGTATAAGTACTAAACACTTTGATTATTTATAGGTCGTATAGCTCATCATACTATCGTTCGGGCTATCATAATTAAGAGGTCATGTAGTGACGTATGAGGAGCTAGGACACTTTAAATCGTAAATCCAACAACTCGTCGATACGCCACCCCGAAGAGGCCTCATTATGAAACTCCCTAGTAATATAGTACTTTGATTAACTAATACCACATATAATTCTATATAGCTATATCACCATCTAATCGTTTTAGTGAAATCATATTTATAAAGTAAAAACGTTTATAAGTATACTTTTGTAAAACTGGTGTAACTTTCTCGTTTTTAGTCCGTTTCTTTTGTTTCTTACGTCCACGCCTTCATATTAAGATGAGTTATCAAAATATAACATTTTCAAATTTTGAGTTTTTCTGATGAATAGTGATTTTATTGTTCATAACAGTTATATATTTATTTTTATAGATTTAGTTATCGTAAATCTCGTAAATGTCGTAACTTATTCGTTTTAACTCCGTTTTTAGCGATTCTTTAGAGCGAGTCTTCATATTTAAAAGTTTTATCGATTTATTGATGTTTTAAAAATATAAGTTTCTGTGGTGAATAGTAATTTTTATAAAAATAGTTTTATAAAAGTATATATTTAACGTAAACTTGAAATCGTCGTATCTTTTTTGTTATAAATCGGTTTTTTGAGTTTCTTATCATTTTGGAATCGTTAAGAGAGTACTATCTCTAAAAATTAATTAAAATGCCAGGGTTATATGTCGGAATCCAAAACAGAAAGTTTGGATGTGTTTTATAAAAACATGTTTTAAAAGCATCCTAATAGTGATTTCACTACATAAAACTTATATACACATAAAATGATAAAGGTAAAGACATAATGGGTTTTAGGTAACCTTATGGTGATGTAATATGATAGCCAACACAATCTAAACCCTTGTTTAGATTATAAACCCAAGCTTGCAACGATCGAAACCCTAAACCCCTAATCTTCATTTTTCTTGCTTTAAACTGTAAAAGAACTTAACCAAGCCTTCCAAATCTTCTTAGGACTCTTAGAATATGTCCGTGGAATGTATGTAAATGTGATAAATGAAATTTTGTAAGGATTTGGTGTTGGTTTGTTGTTTGCCGTGAGCTAGAAGGAGTAGTTTTTGCGTTTTACACCTTTAAAATGAGAAGTGTGTGTGTATTTCACTAGAAAAGTTCTTAAATACCATAATGACTAGTCAAAGACAAGATGAGAGTTTCAAGGAAAGTATGGTCATAAGTATGGAAGCCTTACAAGTAAACATGTAAGTCTTTGGTCAAAAGGATGGGAGGTATGGCTAGGTTTAATGGCAAGTGATGTACAAAAGACCAAGTTGAGATTTTTGTGATATTTCTTGATGTGTAAACACCAAATCCGGTTTATGCATGTATATATGTAAGATATTTTGTTATTTTTAGGTATTGGGTATAAATGTGGGTATTTGTTGAAGCGTAAAAAAGTTTTGGTGCTTCTGGGTATGCCTAAATGTATTTAATTGTGAAACGTAAACGTTTTACGCAACCAATAAAAATAAAATATAAAAAGTTGATTATTACTTTCGTAAAAAAAAATATATTGCTTGCTTGACGAAAACTTTAATTCGTTTGGTGTCCGTTTACGTTAATTGTTGATTTTTAGTTTACGCGATTTTACTATATAATAAGAATTAAAAGTAAACGCGTACTAAAAAAATAATTAGTAAAATAGATGACGTCGTAAATGACCTGAAAATACGGAATGTTACAGTCTCCTCCGGTTAGAAGAGCCTTGTCCTCAAGGCTCAAGTTGCGGCACAAAAAATTTGCGGAATACGGTTCGAAGAAAAGATGCGGATATTTCATCCGGAATTGGTCTTCATGTTCCCAGGTATACTCAGCTCCTTGCCGAGAGTTCCAACGAACTTTGACTAATGGAATTCTTCTTCGCTTTAGCTTTTTCACATCTCGTTCCACGATCTCAATAGGTTCTTCAACAAAACGTAGATTTTCATCAATCTCGATCTCATCCAAAGGCACCTGAACATCTGGCTCAGCCAGGCATTTCTTGAGGTTTGATACATGAAACATGTCGTGGACACATCTTAGCTCCTGGGGTAACTTTAGCCGATAAGCCACCGGTCCAACACGCTCTACGATTTCAAATGGTCCCACATATCATGGTGCTAGCTTTCCTTTCTTACCAAATCGTACCAATCCCTTCCATGGAGATTACCTTTAAGTAACAACTCGGTCTCCAACTTAGAATTTAAGAGGTTTAGCCTCTTATCAGCATAGCTTTTCTGGCAACTCCTAGCCGTCTTCAATCTTTCCTTAATTTGAACAATCTTTTCAGTCGTTTCTTGCACAATTTCTGGTCCAATAAGCTGACTTTCTCCAACTTCAGTCCATATCACGGGGGATCTACATTTCCGCCCGCTACATGAGGCCTAAAATGGTTGCCACACTTTAATGCTAGTGTGGTAACTGTTATTTTAGGAAAACTTCAATCAAATGGAAGATGGAGTTATCCCAACTGCCCACCAAAATCCATAACACAAGATCGAAGTTATCCTCAAACATATGAATAGTAACGCTCACTCGGACCATGGTTGAGGGTGGTCAAGTCTTACTCATGTCTAGTCTTGTAACCAACGCTTCCTGAATTGAGCTTGCCATAAGTGTGAAGTGAATCGGACCATCATGGAATGAAATGATAGACACATCCCTTGGCCTCACCATGTCCTCGATACAATCTCTTTGACATAAATATTGTATAGTTCTCTGTTTTGTAGTCTTCACGAATAGGTAGGAAGTGAGCCAACTTAGTCAGTCTATCCATAATGACCCAAATCGTATCATACCCACTGCTGCTTTTAGGCAACTTTATGATAAAGTCCATTGTTAACTTTTACCATTTCCACTCAGGAATTTCTAGTTGCTGAAGAAATCCTAAGGGTTTCTGATGTTCGGCTTTAATCTTAGAGCACGTAAGACATCTGCTAATGTACTCAGCAATGTATCTCTTGTGGTCAGTGTAGATAACACTTTTCGTCCCATAAAGATAATGTCTCTAGATTTTAAGAGTGAACACCACCGCACCCAATTCCAGGTCATGGGTGGTATAATTTTTCTCATGCTTCTTCAACTGTTTTGACACATATGCTATCACTTTGCCTCGCTGCATTAGCACGCTCCTAAAACCTTGTTTTGATGCATCACAATAGACCACAAAGTCGTCGGGTCTTCGGGGAGTGCTAAACTGGAGATTGTATTGTTTCTCATTCAGAATTTGTAAAGTTCATCTTGTTATCGCCCAAATAAGCATTATTCTTTGAGTAAACAGGGTGAGTAGTGAGCGGGAAGGGCTTGGCGATCTTAGAGAAATTCTTAATAAATCTCCGGTAGTAACCCGCCAACCTAAAAATGAACGGATTTCAGTTGACGATTTAGGAGTCTTCCAGTTCTTGACAGACTCAACCTTGCTAGGATTCCAGTGGATACCGTCAACGGTTGTCACATGCTTAGGAATCTGAACTTCTTTTCAAACAATAATTCACCAATTTGATAAAATTTGGGCGTATAAACCTTCTCCTTCTTGAGTAAGTCTTAAATCGTCTTCAGGTGGACTTCATGTTCTTCTTCTGACTTTGAGTAGATTTAAGAGGTAGTACTAATGTAACAATTATCGAAATTTGTCCAAATCGGTTTTGAGAACGCGGTTCATAAGTACATGAATATTGCTGGCGCGTTTGTCAGTCCAAATGGCATGACTGTGAACTCAAAGTGCCCGTATCGAGTCTAAAACGCGGTCTTCGGTATATCTTCTTCTCGAACTCTTAACTGGTGATATCCCAAATGAAGATCGATCTTGGAGAAACAACACGCACCTTGTAATTGGTCAAACAAGTCATCAATTATGGGGAGAGGGTAACGGTTCTTTATAGTCAACTTGTTTAGTTCCTTGTAGTCAATACACATTCTCATCGAATCGTCTTTCTTCTTGACAAAGAGGACGGGTGCTCCCAATGGTGAGTGACTTGGTCGAATAAAACCCTTCTCTTAAAGTTCTTTAAGCTGGTTCGATAATTCTAACATTTCTGAAGGGGCTAACCGGTATGGAGATCTAACAACTGGCGATGCGCCTGGAATTAGATCAATGCAAAATTCTATCTCTCGCACAAGAGGTAAACCTAACAGATCGTCTGGAAATACCTCAGGGAAGTCTCGGGAAAATACGTATGTCTTTAAGCTTTCGCGCTCTCTGTCAGAGTGTATACCTCGCGCACACTCAGTGTGTGTGTGTGTGCGTGCTAGAGAAGATCCTTTATTCTTTGTTAGTATATAAATATAAGATTAAAGTATATTATAAATACATATCATAACGAAAGGATCGCAAAATGTCTACATAAATCAGAATGAAACCGGAAGTAGTATAGAATATTTCCGGGTCGTTATGTCCCAACGAGGCTTGAATGGAAAATCGAATGACGGATTGATGATTGATGTTTGAATGACAAAGATTTGGATTTGATTTTTTCATAAATAAATGCCCATAGCAATTAAGGAATCCTGTGACCGAAAAATTAAAGATTTAAACCTAAAATGAGACGGGAATGTAAAAACACGAGCTAGAAAAACTACTAAATTATCAAAATTTAAACCCTAAGGTGATGAAAATGCTAAACTGCTAAGCAGTTTGAGCTCAAATAAGCTAATGGAAAATGGAACAGACAAGTTGGGCACTAAACCTAATAAGCAAATGCAAACAAAGATAAGCAAGGTAAATAAGCTAGAACAGGCCTAGACAAATCTAATAAGCTAAACTAACCCTAAATAAGCAAATTCAACAAGCAATTAAGCTAAATTAAGCAAGAGAAACTCAGCAGTACTAACTCTAAGTTAGTACTGCTAGCTTTGAGTTAGTGCTGCTGGTTTAGATTTAGTAATGCTGGCTTAGATTTAGTACTGCTGGCTTGAATAAAACAGAATGAAATAAGAAATAAGCAAATAAGCTAAAATAGATATTTAACTATCCCTAATAAGCACTAAGGCATTAAGAATAAGCAACTAGAATAAACTAGAATGGCAAATAAGCTCAAAACTAAAAAAACTGATAAACTCTTAAAATTACTTTGAAAAGGCAAATAAGCTTAAATAAGCTCTACTAAAGACAGTAAACGGAGATATTTGGCTTATTCTACTCTAAAAGCTAAGCAAACTTAAATAAGACAGAAATAATAAGCTAATACACAAAAATGAAAACAAACAAGTACTAACATTGTATTAACTACCAGTTAACCTGGAGTTAGTACTGCTACCTTTGAGTCATTAGTCTACTGTGAGCTTGAAATCCCAAAGAAATCAGCAGTACTAACTCTGGGTAGTACTGCTAGTTTCTTTTTGGGAATGTTTTTAAAGCTAGCAGTACTAACTCAAGGTTAGAAGTACTAACTCACAGGTTAGAGTACGTGGTAGTTAATATGTTGTATGTTGTTTAATTTTTGTGTATTAGCTTATTATGTTCCTGCGTATTTAAGTTTTGCTTAGTCTTCTTTTAGAGTAGATTAAGCCCATTTTCGTTTACTGTCTTTAGTAGAGCTTATTTAAGCTTATTTGCCTTTTCAAAGTAATTTTAAGAGTTTATCAGTTTTTAGTTTTTGAGCTTATTTGCCATTCTAGTTTATTCTAGTTGCTTATTCTTATACTGCCTTGTGCTTATTTTGGGATAGTTAGATTATCTTTTATTTAGCTTATTTGCTCGGTTTTTCTTATTTCATTCTGTTTTATACAAGCCAGCAGTACTTTATCTAAGCCCAGCCTTTATGACTTAAATCTAAGAACCAGCAGCACTAACCTAAGCTAGACAGTTACTAACTTAGAGTTTAGTATGCTGAGATTTCTCTTGCTTAATTTAGCTTACTTGCTTGTTTGCAATTTGCTTATTTAGGGTTAGTTTGAGTCTTATTTGATTTGTTAGGCCTGTTCGAGCTGATTTACCTTGTTCTATCGTTTTTTTTGCATTTGCTTTGATTAGGTTTAGTGCCCAACTTGTCTGTTCCATTTTCCATTAGCTTATTTGAGCTCAAACTGCTTAGCAGTTTAGCATTTTTATCACCTTAGGGTTTAAATTTTGATAATTTAGTAGTTTTTCTAGCTCGTGTTTTTACTCATTTCCCGTTCTCATTTTAGGTTTAAATCTTTAATAGCTTGCGTGATCGGATTTCCTTAATTGCCTTTGAATTATTTTTGAAAAATCAAATTGCGAAATCTTTGTCATGTAAACATCAATCATTCAATCCGTCATTCGATTTTCCTTTCAGCCTGTTGGACATACCGACCCCTGGAAATTTTCTATATCTACTTCGGTTTCATGGATTTGTAAGATTTTTGATCTTGTTTATATATTTATATTAATTTATATTTATTTATATATAAAAAGGAATAAGATTTCGCGAGTCAGTTCACTTGCATGTATCAAGGCTGATGAGAAAAAGCTTAATGACATACGTATTGTCCGAGACTTCCCTGAGGTATTTCCAGACGATCTGTTAGGTTTACCTCTTGTGCGAGAGATAGAATTTTGCAGTTGATCTAATGTTCCAGGCGCATCGCCAGTTGTTAGATTTCCCATCCCGGTTAGCCCACTTCAGATAATTGTTAGAATTATCGAACCAGCTTAAGAACTTTAAGAGAAGGTTTATTATTAGACCAAGTCATTCACAATTGGGAGCACCCGTCCTCTTTGTCAAGAAGAATAGACGATTCGCGATATGAGAATGTGTTATTGACGACAAGGAACTAAAACAAGTTGACTATAAGGAATACCGTTACCCTCTCCCCATTATTGTATGATACTTGTTTTGTACCAATTTACATGTGCGTGTTGTTTCTCCAAGATCGATCTTCATGTGGGATATCACCAGTTAAGAGTTCGAGAAGAAGATATACCGAAGACCGCGTTTAGAACTCGATACGGGCACTTTGAGTTCACAGTCATGCCATTTGGACTGACAAAGCCCAGAAAATATTCATGGACTTAGATGAACCGATGTATGCTCAAACCGTATTTGGACAAATTCGTAAATAGTGTTCATTGACGACATCTTAATATAATCAAAGTCAGAAGTAGAACATTGGATGTGCCACCTGAAGACGATATTTAAGACTTATCAAGGAAGGAGAGATAGTTTATACGACATAATTTTTCTAAGTGTGATTTTGGTTGAAAGAGTTCAGTTCTAAAGACATGTGGGCAAACCGTGTCGGTATCCACGTCGGATACCTAGTATGGTTGTGTCTGTCAAGAACTGGAAGACTCCTGAATCGTCAACAGAAATCCGTTCATTTTTAGGGTTGGCGGGTTACTACCGGAGATTTATTAAGAATTTCTCCAAGATCACCAAGCCCCTCCACCTGTTGAACTCAATAGAATAGGCTTATGTGTGGGGCGATTATATGCATGTTGAAGCTTTTAAAAATTTCTGAAGGAGAAACTCATGCAATGCTACCTGTGTTAGACTCCCGATGACCGACGACTTTGTAGTCTATTTTGTGATGCATCAAAACAAGGTTTTTAGGTAGTATAGAAGCGTGGTATGGCAGCGAGGGATAATAGTGATAGCATATGCTTCAAGATCCAGTAGAAGAAGCATGAGAAAAATTATGCCACCGCAATGACGGACATTGTGTGCGGTTGGTGTTCACTCTTAAAATCTAGAGAGACATGATCTTTTATGGGACGAAAAGTGTTATTTACATGACCACAAGAGAGACATTGATGATGTAAATTTAGCAGAGAGTGTCTTTCGTGCTCTAAGATTAAAGTACCGAACATCAGAAACCCTTTAGGATTTCTTCAGCCAACTAGAAATTCTGAGTGGAAATGGTAAAAGTTAAGACAATGGCACTTTATTTAAAGTTGCCTGTAAATAGCATGCAGTGGGTATGATACGATTTGGGGTCATTTATGGTTAGTCTGGACTAAGTGGTCACTTCCTACCTATGTCGTGAGAGCTACAAATAAAAGTAGAACGCTGACAAATGATTTATTGTCAAAGAGATTGTAGCACGAGACCATGGTATTTTGTGCCATAGTGTCCCCAAATTATTTTTTTCCACTTTTCAGTCCAGTGATGGTCGATTCACGTCACACTTATGCAAGCTCTTCAGGAAGCGTTGGGTACAAGACTAGAATGGAGTACGACTTACCACCTCAGAACGGGCAAATGTCTGTAGTGAGCGTTCTATCAGATGTTGGAGGATATGCCTCGGAGCTTTGGTTATGGATTTTGCCGTGGCAGTGGTGATACTCATCTTCCATTGATTGAGTTTTCTATAATTACAGTTACCACCTACGAGCATTAAGGGTGCACCATTTGAGGCTCTGTACGGCCTGGGTGATAATGTAGATCCCCCGTGTTTGTTTTTTAATGGTTGTGATATGGACTGTAGTTGGAGAAGAGTCAGGCTTATTTGGACAGAAATTGTGCAAGAAACGTACTGAAAAAGATTGTAACTCAAAATTAAGGAAAGGATTGAAGGAGGCTAGGAGTATTGACGCAGAAAAGCTATGTGATAAGAGGCGTAAACCTCAATTGATTCTAAGTTGGAGATCCGTTCATCTACTACGTGTACTTAAGGTTTCTCCATGGAAGGGATTGTACGGATTCTGGTAGGATATAAGGAATGCTAGCAGCACCATGTTATGTGGACCATTTGAAATACGTTTCTCTAGAGGTGTTGGAAATGGTGGCTTAATCGGCTTAAAGTTACCCAGGAGCTAAGAGATGTGTCCACGACTGTTTCAGGTATTCAAACCTCAAGAAAGGCTGCCACTGGTCTGAGCCAGATGTTCAGGTGCCTTTGGATGAGATCGAGATTGTATGAGAAAATCTAACTCGTTTTGTTGAAGAAATCCTTATTGAGCATTCGTTGGATGGAACGAGATGTGAAAAAGCTAAAAGCGAAAGAAGAAATTACATTAGTCAAGTGAGTCTCTGTTGGTAACTCTCGGCAAGGAGCGATTTATGACCTAGGGAACAGGAAGACCAATTCCGATGAAATTTTTTGCCATTTTTGGTCTGTTTTGGGTTTATTTGGGTCTTTTTAGGTACAAACGGATATGTGTATTTTACACTTATCACTGGGAAAGGTAGTGGAGGAGGGGGAAGGTGAGTATCCATGGTGGTGGTGAAGACTCATGGGGTAAAAACGGGTAAAACAACCCGTGAGTGTGTTTGAGAGGGAAAAAGGAGCGGGAAAAGGCGTTATGGGCTGTAACAGAGTGTGAGTTTTACCATTTGGCTAAAATGGTCCCTCAAAGTTAATGGTTAATTTGCACACATGGTCCTTGTGGTTAAATAACTTTTGGGGACTTGGCAAAACAAGTCCCCAAGAGTTATACAACTCTTTGCATCCATCGTCCCTTTGGTGTACAAGTTAGGGGGGTTGGCAGTTTTGCCCCCCTACTTGTTACTTTGGGCAAATTGCAAAATTAACCCTTCTCTTTTCTTTTCCTCTTTTCTTCTTTATATAAGTTTAGGGTTTGGCAATTTCAGCCCCTAGACTTATATTTCTTTGACTTTGGCCCCGGGGTTGACTTGGGTTGACTTTGACTTTGACCAGTTGACTTTTCTGTTGACTTTTTGACTGGATTGACTTTCCGGCTTTGATTTGGCTTTGTCTTTCACAGTCTTTTCCATTCCGAGTCCAGTTTTGTTGTTTTGACTTTGTTCTTCGTTCTTTTCTTGGTTATCCGTTCCTGCACAATACAATTAGCAAAACAAGCATATATTTGGCATTTTAAGTCCGTTTTTGGTTATTTTAGCTTGTTTTTAAAGGTCAAAGGTATGTGTATTTAAGCACATACCAATGCTTCAGTGATAGTCTTGACTCTTCCATCAATGGTAGCAGTGATTTCCATGACTCCATCCTCAATTGTACTTAAAGCAGCATATAAAAAGATATAAAGGGGCTATTTTGGTTTGTTTTTGTAACAGCTAAATTATGTTTTTAAGATAGTAAGTCTCATGACGATTCCAAAAAGGTAAGAAACTCAAAAAACCGATTTATAACAAAAAAGATACGGCAAATATACGTTTTACGTTAATACCAGATTTATAAAATAAACTTTATAAAAGCAAGTTATAAAATACTTATAAAATATAAGGTTTAGTATTTTTAACAGATTGTACATATTTTTAGGATTCCAAAATGATAAGAATCATAATTTTCCAATCGAAAACGAAGAAGTTATGAATTTCACGAGTTTACGATAATTAATACTTTTATAGAACTATTTTTATAAAAGTTACTATTCATGACAGAAACATATATTTTGGAAACATCAATAAATTGATATAACTTTCAATAACGAAGACGTGCTCGAAGGAAACACTAAAAATGGAGTTATAACGAATAAAATACGATATTTACGGGTTTTACGTTAATTAAAGTTATAAAAATAAGTTTATAACTGGTATGAACAGTAAAAATCACTATTCATCAGAGGACTAAAAATATGAAATGTCAAATTTTGATAACTCATTTTAATACGAAAGCGTGGGCATAAGAAACGCAAGAAACGGACTTGAAACGTGAAAGTTATGTCATTTTTACCAAAGGTATATTTTTAAACGTTTTAACTTTATAAATATGATTTCACTAAAACTATTAGATGGTGATTAGCTATACAGAATGATATATGGTAGTAGTTACCTAATGTTCTTAGTACTTATACGACCTATATTAGATTTAGGTTGCATTCCGTCATTTCCGTGACGCATTTTCTGTTATACTCACATTATCATTAACTCGAGGTGAGTTCATAGCCCCATTTCTATCTACTTGTTTTACAATCACTACGAGGTGAAATTACATGCTTGTTTTACTACGGACACAAGTGTTTTAAACTGTATGCTATCCCGATTATTGTCTGAATATTATTGCCTAAGTTACCACATTGCCATCTATGTCCCTACCATATCATGAACCGTCAATTGCTATTATAGTGAGCGCTAGTGTTGTGGATAGATCTATCGGGACTAACAATCCCCACCTGGAATTTCTGGTCACAAGTTGATCATGGTGTATTTAACATTTAGAGGAACTTGTAGGCTGTTTTGGCAGACACCCTACCTTATTCGGGGCACAGACAGTTAAGGCTTCAAGGTCATGAGCTTAGTGCAATAATACATGTTTTGGACTACTGAATTTGTTTCATAGTACACTTTCACTTAAATATTGTGGTCCACTCTTTACTTGATAAACTTATGAATTCACTCAACCGTTGTGTTAACCTTTAGCATGTTTAATTTCAGGTCCTAAGGTATAAGCTTGGATGGGAGTCGTGACGGATATCAATGAAGATGGATTCTGTGTTTATTTAAATTCGATGCAACTTTTATCTATAAAAACTTATGTCATCTTTTGGGATTATGAAGCTTTTCTTTAAAAGAACGTATATAGTATGTTTATGACTCTTTTAATATTTTGGGACCATAACTAAAAACTCTGATATTATAAAATGCATCGAATGAAATTTTATTTAAACGTCTCTTTTGATGTCGTTTCCTATATCTTGTTTGTTGTACTTTGACGTAGCACCCCATTGTTACCATTCTGTTGCTAGCAGATTTTGGGGGTGTTACAGATTGGTATCAGAGCCAAGGTTATAGGAAACTGGGTCATTTTCAAAACCTAGTCTATAACCAAAATTTTTAAAGACTTTCTTTCCTTTCATTTTCAAAATACAGAATCCTTCATCGCTTATCCGATATCCGCGCGCGTATTCCCCGATCCTTACTTACTCATCTGATTATCATTATTGTATTATACAGTTTATATATAATACTTAGTTTAATTTTGATCCCTTATGTCTATCTTCTAGCGTATTACTATTCATTCGTATCGGTCGATATATAAATATTAACCATTCTAATTAATGATGTTATTTATAAAAACATCACCGTTTAAAATAACTATCATTGTGAAATTTAATCTTGTGGCTACGTGGATTCATTATAGAATTGCATACTGTATTGATGACAAATTCATGAGTATTGTAGTATTCTTATATCCTCCGTTAGTATCATATACCTCGACTTGACGTACTCCTACAAATTCTTACCGAATTTTGTACTTGTCTTGTTGACAGAATCATGCCGCCCAGAAGATTGAAAAAGAAATCTGTTAAGAGGTTGGTGGAGAAAAGTGTAGCTAAAGCTATTGAAGAATACGAAAAGTCTAGGGCTAATCTAGATAGTGCTGGAAATTCAGGAGGAAACACTGGGAATAGCGGAGGAACTGTGAATGCGAAAGGTTGTTCGCACAAGACCTTTATGAATGGAAAGCCTCATTCATTTAATGGAACGGATGGTGTGGTTGGTTTAAGGCGTTGGATAGAGAAGGTGGAGCAAGTGTTTGAAATTTGCAAGTGTACCGAGGAAGACAAAATTATGTTTGCTGCTAGTACTTTCGAGGGTCGTGCGTTAACATGGTGGAATGGGAACGTGCACACCCTAGGGCTCGTCAATGCTAATCGTATTCCTTGGACTGAATTCAAGACGATGATGACTACGGAATATTGCCCAGCAATCGAAATCCAAAGGATGGAGCAAGAGCTCTGGACTCTGACTCTGAAAGGAGATGACATCGAGGCATACAACAATCGTTTCCATGAGCTGGCCTTGATGTGTCATGAATTGGTGCCTACTGAAAAGAAGAAGATTGAAAGGTATGTTCATGTGTTTCTTGAAAGAATCAAAGGAAATATCACTTCTTCAAAACCTGCAACTCTGCATGATGCCATCAACATGGCCCGTGAACTGGTTGAGCAAGCAGTTCAGGGTAGGGCTACCAGAATTGGTGAAAGCAATAAAAGGAAGTGGGAAGACCACCAAAGAAACAACAACAACAATAACAACAACAACAACAACAACAACCGCAACCGAAACAACAACTATCACCAACAACAAAACAGGAGGCAGGAAACTGCCAGGGCCTATGCTGCAGCCCCAACTGAAAATAGGGGTTATGCTGGGAATCTACCAAGGTGCAACCGTTGCAACTCTCACCACAATGGGCAATGCCCTCCAAAGTGTCAGAAGTGCCAAAGAACCGGTCATCTGGAGAAGGATTGTAGAGCTATACTTCCAGGTGCATGTAATGATTTCCTGCAGAATGCGACGTGTTATGGGTGTGGTGAGAAAGGACATCTTAAGAACAAGTGTCCTAAGGCAGGGAACCAGCATAATGAGGGAGCTCGTGCGAGAGCTTACGTGGTGGTTGAAAATCCACAGCAGAATCCAAATGTGGTCACGGGTACACAACAATACACACTCAATACAACAAAATCAACCAATTATATCTCCCTCTAAAAATACCAACATATATAACCACAAAACAATGAACAATCCCACCTCAAAAAACCAAACTAAAATCCTATCTAACCCTCATTCACCCTTATTAAAAATAATAACCCCCCCATTTAAACCATCTTTATATAACAACTACAATCAACCACCCTATAACCCCCAAATTCCCCCACCCACTACACTTCCTAAAATCATACAAACAATTCCAATCAATTATATTACCAACCCCCACCTTCATACCACTATAACATAACATCAATACCTACTATTCAACCTTCCGTCTAGTAATCTCACAATAATACCCTTTCTCTTCCTTACCATTAACTTTCATACACAATTGATATATACACCACTTGAATCATCCCCTCACTTCAATCAGACCAACTTTTAGAGACCGACTCTCTGATTCTTCGTGTGATGTGTTGCTGTGTGCGATCATCATGAGATCTAAGGTCGCATAGTCTGTACACTGTATCCTAAGAATGTAGCTTGCTGTGAGTGCAGGGCTCGAGAACTCTTTGATTTATAATATAAAGAGAAAACCAAGAGGATACACGATGCTAAGATCAAAAACCGCGTTTTCAACGTTGGTGATCGTGTTCTCCTCTTCAACTCTAGACTGAAGATTTTCTCGGGCAAATTGAAATCCCGTTGGTCCGGACCATTCACAATTGTCCAAGTTTTTCCTTATGGCACCGTCGAGTTATCTCAAAACTCCGGGCCCAACTTTAAAGTGAATGGTCATCGTATAAAACACTACTTTGGAGGGGACATACCAACCGAGGTTGTCCCGGATCTCCAAACGTTCCCCATGGACCAATAAATTCGGGGGACGGGTCAAGCGTCGGGACCCTAAACAAGCGCTTCGTGGGAGGCACCCCATGCTTATCCAGTATATCTTCTTTCTTTATGTTAATAAGTGTTTTGTGTGTGAGAAGGCTTGCATTTTCCATTACCTGTGTTTTGTCCATGTTTTGTGTGCTTTGTATTATATGACCAGGATTTCCCGGATTGTGAAGACTCTCGTGCTTGCAGTATTCCACAAGAGTTTCACATCCTCAGCTTCAGTTTGGGAATCCAGTATCCAAATCTAATCGACTAACGTTTTATCTTTTGGCACACTTCATAAACGGCCTTAGATTTACGTAGGTACCCCTTTGAAACATCGAGGACGATGTTTAGTTCTAGTATGGGGGGGATCTTCGATTTGATTTTTGCCTGCAGTCGTTGTTATCACGTAATCCCGTTTTTACCACCAAATTTTTGCAAAAATACCAAAAAAAAAAAAAAATGAAAAAAAAAAAATTTTAAAATTTTTCAAAAATAAAATAAGTGTTTTGTCACAGTTTTGACTTTCCTAATGGGTAGAATGAGAATAATTTTTGACTCGATCGGGCGTGTTGAGCCCTAGCTAGTTCCTCAACTTAGGCTAAGCTTTCACGAATTCGATTGCTTCGAATTTTAATAAGGTGAAGAACAAGAAGTGATAGAGTTAAATATAAGTTTATGTGCTGAACAAAAACTTATATGAGTAACTTGTGGCTTTTTCTCCCATTAACTTCTAATCCACCTAATCATACGTACCCAATTCAGTTCAACTAAGTCAATCGATGTTTTTAGAAAAAGCTTCAAATTTGTACCCTGATTCTTTAAAACGAGATTTTTCTGTTCTTAATAATTCGAAAGTTAAAATGCCAAAGAAGCATGAATGAAGTATGAATGCAAAAATGCATGAATATTGAAATTTTGCCAATGAAGCATACATTTGATTATATGGAGCAAGTAAAAGATGTGTCGTGATATCCCACTCCGCTAACCACGAGGTGGGGGTTCAAACTAAGACATCTTTACTTCTAAGGATTTGGTGTGTTGTGATATCTCACCAGGAAGCGAGGTCTAGGTGAGGGTTCAAACTAAGACACAAATCCTTAGCCATATTAGGAAGAAGGTGTTGATGTGATTTCCCACTACGCTAGCAACGGGGTGGGTTTTCAAACTAAGAACATCGGTCGTTGGTTGTGATATCCTACTAGGGAGCGAGGCCTAGGTAGGTGTTCAAACTAAGCAACGCATTCCTAGCTTTAAGAACTTATGAGTATAATGATGAAGATGTTGCAAAAAGTTCTACAGTTAAAATCTCGTTCTTTAAAATCAAGTTACAAGGTCCTAATAAGTTGTTGCTTTGAGTCATGATTCATCTTGAATCACGACTATGAAAATAAGTTGATCTATGGTTGAGTTGAAACGAGTACACACATTTAAACCATATATTCATGTTGGGAGTTAAAAGTTCACAAGTCATGAGTATGAGTGCTTAGCATTTAGACTTATATTGACAAATGATCTTGTTTAATTGCTTGGTTTGGATCTAGTGAAAAATCGGGGACGATGAATTTATCCGTCAGGACATCCGTAGATTATTCTATGGTCGTTTCTCATTCTATGATCCCAGTGTAAATAAAGGAAGTCAAACAGGTAGTCGAGAAAAGAAAAAGAAAAATCCAAAAATATTAGGGATAGTTAGTGTACAAATAAAAAATGGTGAAAACGGGACTTGTCGAAGCTTTTGATTCTTTAGTTTCCCTTGACAAACACTTTGCTACTTTTCAAAGTTATTAGTCGAGGGGGATTGAGATTCTTAGTTTTCGTAAATGCTTACTTCATAGCATTGCGTGAGGACACGACAATACCTTAGTATGGGGGATTTTGGTATGTGCTTAATTACACATACCTTTTACCTTTAAAAACGAGCTAAAATAACCAAAAACGGACTTAAAATGCCAAATATATGCTTGTTTTGCTAATTGTGTTGTGCAGGAACGGATAACTAAGAAAAGGACGAAAAACAAAGCCAAAACGACAAAAAACGGACTCGGGAATGGAAAAGACTGTGAAAGACAAAGCCAATCAAAGCCGAAAAGTCCTTTCAAGTCAAAAAAGGTCAACAGAAAAAGCTACTGGTCAAAAGTCAAAGTCAACCCAAGTAACCAACAGATGCCAAAAGTCAAAGAAATATAAGTTTAGGGACTGAAATTGTAAATCCCTAAACTTGTATTTTAAAAGAGAAAAGAGAAAAATGAAGACAAGGGCTGATTTTGCAATTTGCTCAAAGTGACAAGTGGGGGGGCAAAACTGCCAACCCCCCTAACTTGTACACCACAAGGACGGTGGGTGCAAAGAGTTATATAACTCTTGGGGACTTGTTTTGCCAAGTCCCCAAAGTTATATAACCACAAGGACCATGTATGCAATGAAAGAGATAACTATGAGGGGCCAAACATGTCAAGTACTCAAACTTTCACTCTGTTATACCTTAAACCGTCTTTCCCGCCCATTCTTTCCCCCCAAAAAACAATCACGGGTGTGTATACCCGTTTTTATCCTGTAAACCTCCATCACCACCATGGGTAATCAATTTCCCCCCCCCCCCCTCCACTACCTTTCCCAGCAACAAATGTGCCAACTTGGCAATCCCACACCCCCCAAGACCTATTTCGACGACCAAGATGGATTTTTGAAGATTGAGGGGCCAAGATTAGAGGCTGGAACACTCTCACAAAACAAACACATCCCTGTTTGTGTGTCTACAAACAAGCACAACAAGAAGAAAGAGAAAAAGAAGACCTAGTTGTATCTTTTTGCTATAAAAGCCTTGTAAGCCATTGTGGCAAAAAATCAAGTTTTTAATTAAGTTTTTATGTCGTTTTTATTGTAGTTTAAAGTGTTTTTAAGTTAACCTCTCTTATGCATTTGTAATTCTCAGTTTTAATGAAAAATTAAGCTCTTTTTACTCAATAAGCTCTCAATAAGCTCATTAGAGCTTATTCTTGTTAATAAGCTCTAATTCAGTTTAAAACTTGTTATAAGCCCTTAAATACTGTTTTCATTTGAATTTAATTCATAAATGTTCATGAAATTCACTTTGGAAGCTCAAGGAGGTAATAAGCTCCCAAGAGCTTATTGAGCTTTTAAGCTCAGGTTTAGAGGCTAGGGAGCCATTAGGACAGGGTTTTTAGGCCACTCACTCAGAAAGAGTGGCCTTGGTTCTGAGACTACAAAAATCCAAGGTTTCATTTCTTAAGTCTCATTCTAGCTTAATTTTAGCTTTATCTTTTGCTTATTTCTTTTCAAATTTTGTTCAACTCTCTTTAATCATGTCTGTTTAGGCTTAATCTCTAGCTATTTTGAGTTTTCATTAGGTTAAAATTGTGTAACTTTAGTTTCTCTTTAAAAAACTGTCATATTAGTATAATAAGCTAGCTGAGAAACTAGCTTATTTTTCTTAATAAGCTAGGATTTTTAGTGTTAAAATGGTTTAAGTAGGTTAATATAAGTAAGAGTGGATAAAAGGTTTTCAAAGTTTTAGCTTAAAAATAGATTTTAAACTCATTTTAGTTTGGCAGTTTTGAAATAAAGGGGTGTTTGGGATAACCTTAAAACGGGTCAAAAAGGGTGTTTGCATGGGTTAAGGTATTTGGGTTAACTTTAGCTTAAGTTTTTAAGCAATTTTAAGCTATTTTTAGAAAGTTTTTAGTTTTAAAATAGTTTTCTAAAGTTTTTAAAACTATGTTCATCACTGTGAGGTTTTTAAGATCCCACAAGTGCTTATTTGGTTAAGCACTTGTAGGTTTGAGTTTAAGCACAAAAAGAGTGTGTCTTTAGTGTCCAAAAAAGGCTGTCAAGAGCCCTTTGTTCCTTTGACTTTATAAGTCAAAAATCACCAAGCATCTTTTGTCACAGTTTGCAAAAATCCAAACACCTTTTTCACTTTCAAAAATAAGCAAGTAAAATTGATTTTTAAAAGCTGAAAATTGGTGCACAAGCCCCTTGGCTATAACACTCCGTCTGTTTAAGCTTATTTTATTGTTTAGAGCTTATTTGACAGCTTTTAGCAAGCTGTCAAATAAGCTACTAAAGCTAAGCTTAAATCTCCCCTGGTGCAAAGGGGAGATTTTAAGCCCTTTGTTCTTTGACTTGTTGAGTTCTAAAGCCCAAGTTTTTGGCTTATTTTAAGAACTTATAAGCTCTTGTATAAGCCCTCAAAGTTTCAGCCCTTGAAGAGCTTATTTGATGTCTTATTTTTAAGCCCAAACATGCCTCTTGGCTGTTTTAGCATTCCCTTAGGCTGAGGGATTGCTTATTTTTGACTTTGGCTTATTGAGCTTATTCCATAAGCTCAAATTGTGTCCTAGTAGCTTTTTAGGTTAAGTTAGATAGTTTAGTTTGCTAAATTTCCCTTTTGTTAGCTTATTTGAATGCCCAAGTTAAGCCCTTTTTGCCTTTAAGCTCTTTGTCTAACTTTCCTGTCATCTTAAGTTTTTCCCAGCTTATTTTGTGTTAGCACTTAGCCTTTTCAGCTTATTTAAGTTAGTTTAATTCCCTTTTGCTTATTTTAGTCCTTAGCTTAGCTTATTCGACCATAAGTAGCAAAAAGACTTAGAAAAATTGGCTTTTAAGCCATTTTAGCCCAACTGTCAACTTTAAGCTTATTTTCTAGCTTATTCTTTTGTCAAAAGTTGAAAGTGCTTTTATTAAAGTTGTTAGGAATAAGCTCTTTAATAAGTTTGTAGTTTTAAGTTTTTGCTAATTCTCAATTTTTAATAAGCCAAAAATAAGCTAGAATCGTAGGGTCTGTTTTGTATATCTTTGATAGTACAGGTTATTACGTTTTCATTAGTAAGTGTAAATTCCCAAATCTTTGCCCGCCTACCCTGTACTTTTGTCTTTTACATTTTCTACCCTAGAGTTTGCAAAAAAAATAAAAAGGGGGAAAGACACTTGGCCCGGGTGAGCAAGACTCGAACCCGGGACCAAGCGATACAAACCCCCTTTTACAAACATACTTACCACTGCGCCCTTGGGTCTTTTTCGTTAAAGACCCAAGGCACTTGGTATTTATGTACATTTGTGACTTATAAGCCTTATAAGCTGTTCGAGCTTATTTCGGGCTTATTTCTCAAGCAACCTTGTGTTTTCTTATTTTTCGTAGGTCAGTTATAAAGTGAAGTATTTTTTGTAAATTTTTCAGAATTTTTAGTGATCGTTTAATATTTTTTATAATTTAATTTAGTTAAAAGTTTATTTAATTCATAAAAAATACAAAAATTATCAAAAAAATATTTTGCTTTTTTAGAAAATTTTCTTTTATCATCTAGTTTGTAGGAAAAATATAAAAATTTTCGTAGGGTCATTTTTATAACTTTTCATCTTTTAAAGAACGGGTCCGGGTACGGGATTTTGTTTTGACTCGTTTTTGGGTCAAACGAACTCCGTTTTCGGTCTAGTCTTTTTCATTCTTCGTTATTTGACCCGTAGAGTAGTTTAGAAGTGAAAAATTTTCCGTAGGGTTATTTTTAAAGATTTTAGGTTTTCCCCCTTTTTGTTCGGGATTCGGGCTCTCGTTTTCTAGTTTAATTTCATAATTTTTAGGGTTTTCTTAAACGTTTTAGTCCGTTGTTATCTAATTTGACTTTTTCAACTTCCCAAACTCATTCCTTCCTTCAAACTCAAATCTTCGATCGTATCGATTTACCATTCCAGCCTCGTTGGGGATAAACGACCCGGGAAAGCTCTATACTACTTCTCGGTTTTACTGATTGTGTTGATTTTTACACTTAGATATATATTTCATATTTTAATATATATTATATATATATTTAGTGTAAACTTAGCCAATCAGTAACCATGGCTATTGGTGATCAAATCCCAACACTGCTTGGAGTTACTGAGTGTTGGTATAGGCTAATATAAAGCCTTAGGTGAAAATTGTTATGTTTAGTCTTTATCATTAGCTTATTGTCTAGGGGTTAAAGTAAAAGCCAAATTGGATTAGAAGTCCTAAGTCATAGAGTTCAATTTGACTTTGTATTCTTAGCCGTCATAGAGTCCAATTTGACTTTGTATTCTTAGCCGTCATAGAGTCCAAGTTTGATTCTACTACCTCCCCCTCATCTCTATAAAAGGAGGTGAGAGGGGAGGAACAATGTACTTCATTCTTTCAATGTTTGGTTAGGGAAATACCTTGTGCTTTACTTTTCTATCGATTATAAACTGCTGTGGTGTGTGTTCTTCTTGTTTTTCGAAATTCCGCACTAGTAACCATGGCTATTGGTGATCAAATCCTAACACTGTTTGGAGTTACTGAGTGTTGGTATAGGCTAATATAAAGCCTAAGGTGGAAATTGTTATGTTTAGTCTTTATCATTAGCTTATTGTCTAGGGGTTAAAGTAAAAGCCAAATTGGATTAGAAGTCCTAAGTCATAGAGTTCAATTTGACTTTGTATTCTTAGCCGTCATAGAGTCCAATTTGACTTTGTATTCTTAGCCGTCATAGAGTCCAAGTTTGATTCTACTACCTCCCCCTCATCTCTATAAAAGGAGGTGAGAGGGGAGGAACAATGTACTTCATTCTTTCAATGTTTGGTTAGGGAAATACCTTGTGCTTTACTTTTCTATCGATTATAAACTGTTGTGGTGTGTGTTCTTCTTGTTTTTCGAAATTCCGCACTAGTAACCATGGCTATTGGTGATCAAATCCCAACACTGCTTGGAGTTACTGAGTGTTGGTATAGGCTAATATAAAGCCTTAGGTGAAAATTGTTATGTTTAGTCTTTATCATTAGCTTATTGTCTAGGGGTTAAAGTAAAAGCCAAATTGGATTAGAAGTCCTAAGTCATAGAGTTCAATTTGACTTTGTATTCTTAGCCGTCATAGAGTCCAATTTGACTTTGTATTCTTAGCCGTCATAGAGTCCAAGTTTGATTCTACTACCTCCCCTCATCTCAATAAAAGGAGGTGAGAGGGGAGGAACAATGTATAGGGAAATACCTTGTGCTTTACTTTTCTATCGATTATAAACTGCTGTGGTGTGTGTTCTTCTTGTTTTTCGAAATTCCGCACTAGTAACCATGGCTATTGGTGATCAAATCCCAACATTTTGTTTGAAGGTTTAGTATCCGTCCATATTTTTATAATATTGTGTTATTCAAAGGTTATAATACTCTTTTATCTGATTATTTGGGAGTGAAAGAAAACTCATAATGCTCTATGAATTAGTTGTTTGAGAATGAGATTTAGAGACCTGATTAATGTTTTTGCTTTTGTATATGTATAGGGGAAGGTACCGGTGATTGTGGTTGGATGCAAATTAGATTTGGCATATGAACAGTACCCGATGAGTCGAGAGCAGGTGATATCGCCAATTTGGCTTCAGTATAGGGAGATTGAAGCTTTTATAGAGTGTTCGGCAGCTAATCTTGCTCAGGTATATTGTGTTTAACTTTAGTGTTGATGATATTAGCTTGTAGATTTTTTTAAAGACTATATAGGTGCGTTTAGTTAGAGAAAAAATTTCTTAGTTTTATATTTTTAGATTTGTAAAACAATAGAGGAGATTTAATTTTTCACAATATATAGAAAACACGTTCATATGATATTGTTTTCTTTTCTCAAGAAAACAAGGGGGGGTTACAAGGAAAACAAAAAAAATGTATATTGTAGTTTCCCTTGTTAAGTTGGAAAATGCTTGTTTTGTGGTTTGTAGAGAATTTTGATTTAAACGCAATCTCTATTTTTCTTGTTTTGTACTATATGGAAGAAACAAGAAGCAATACCGTCGGCTTGTTAACCAATCTCTAATGTTTGCTTCCGATAATTCTTTAAAATATACCCCCCCCTTAAACACGTTCATATGATATTGTTTTCTTTTCTCAAGAAAACAAGGGGGGTTACAAGGAAAACAAAAAAAATGCGTATTGTAGTTTCTCTTGTTAAGTTGAAAAATGCTTGTTTTGTGGTTTGTAAAGAATTTTGATTTAAACGCAAATCTTATTTTTTTATTTTGTACATATGGAAGAAACAAGAAGCAATACCGCCGGCTTGTTAACCAATCTCTAATGTTTGCTTCCGGTAATTCTTCAAAATATACCCCCCCCCCTTAAACACGTTCATATGATATTGTTTTCTTTTCTCAAGAAAACAAGGGGGGTTACAAGGAAAACAAAAAAAATGCGTATTGTAGTTTCTCTTGTTAAGTTGAAAAATGCTTGTTTTGTGGTTTGTAAAGAATTTTGATTTAAACGCAATCTCTATTTTTCTTATTTTGTACAATATGGAAGAAACAAGAAGCAATACCGTCGGCTTGTTAACCAATCTCTAATGTTTGCTTCCGGTAATTCTTCAAAATATATCCCCCCTCCCTTTTTTTTTCTTTAACCTTTTTGCATCCTCACTTTCGTCCTCAAATTTTGGTGGTGCTTGATAAAGGCATCAAAATAGGCAGGGTTAGGTCTGCTTGGGTAACAAGTCAAAGCATGCGTCTAAAAACAACTAGTTCAAAAACGGGTACTCGGGTTGGCCCTCTAATCACTAAAACAGTTTAGTAATAACTAATATACGCGAGCTAATCTGCCTGTTTTGACCTCTAAATTCTGAGATTTTTTTGTAGCCCATTTACACACATTTGGATATCTTTTTCCACCCAAACAAGTATGAAAAAGCCCATATTGACCCAATTTGGCTCATTTGGGCAAAGTTTGCCCATTCTAGTATATTCTTGTTTATTGACGTAGTTCTGATCACAAATTTGCAGTTGGAGCTGCTGCAGCTATGATCGCATTGGCAGCATACCGAGCCTATGCTTCATGGAAGAGCTACTCTGGTGGTTAGGTTTGGCATTAGCATCCCTTCAACTGATGCACCCTAGGAATCAAAATAATTGTTGGTTGCTTAATATTTTCAGATCTCCGTCA
Organism: Tanacetum coccineum; assembly: GCA_026074375.1. Lineage (NCBI taxonomy): Eukaryota > Viridiplantae > Streptophyta > Magnoliopsida > Asterales > Asteraceae > Tanacetum > Tanacetum coccineum. Next base: position 7,824 of record BQNB010004026.1, on the reverse strand, counting down.
AGTACAAGTATCCCTAAAAGCTTTTTTGTTTCCGGTTAAATATGCTACTTATAGTGTCTTGTGGTTGTCATTTCACCTCCGTTATGATGATATCTTAAGTTCCCTATTGATCACAAAAAAACACCCATAGTGCTTTCTTGTCATGCCTCGCTGTATCCATTTAGTTAAACATTGCATTTATTAATGAGCACATTACATTTATTAATGAGCTTCAATGCGTCATTTAACATAGCTTAAACAAATTAGGGTTCTTCCCTTCTTTGTCTTCGTTTTCAATTAGATCAACAGCTAGTGAAATAGGAGTGATGTGGCACATAAACTGACATTGCTACATCACTTATCAGATTTTGAACAAAGTTACAATATTTGTAGCAAAATGCACAAGTGAACAAGGGCGGTTTTCTTAACTTGTAGATGACTTTTTTTTAGCGTGACAATTATTGTCCTCTAAACTAGTGAGACTACTTTTAGCGTAGTAGGTTTTTAAATTTAGGCATTGGACATGACCCATTTTTAGCTAAATGAGTAGAGAAATTAATATCTCTAGGTTTCAGCCACACCGAAGATGACACATAGGGACTTTTTGCAAGTGTGAACATGTTCTTCATGGAAGCTTTTTAGCCATTCATGAGGGGTTTGTTTCTTTGCAGCAATTGGACAAGAAAAAGGTTGAAAGTATAGATACTGGTATCCAGATTTTCAGGGGCTTTTGATCCTCTGAATGACAGAGAGAAGTCAATTGGAGGTGATGATGGTGTGTATGTATCTATCTCTGATTGGTTCGTATTGTGGCTGTTGACCCCAAAACGATTTCAATTTTGTAATTCAATTATTTGTCTGCATGTTCAAAAATTTCCAGTCAGTGAGTGATTAAAGGGCTAAAGGCAGTGATGGTGGCTATGTTTGTGCAAAAAACGGTCCGGTCTGACATAACCAAACTAACGTAGCACCTACATTTGGTTTGGTTCTCGGTTCGGCCTCAGCCAGATCTAAAATCAAAATCGAAGGTCAAACCAACTTATGATGCTAGATCTCAACAAAGGTAACACCCAATATCGTTTTTCACGGGTTATGAGTCCGTCTTCTACGGTGTATTTCCGGTTCTACCAAAGCACTACAACATTAACCACATTCCCTAGCGACATTTCGGGGCTTTCCCTAGCGACTTGTCGCAAGGAATACCTTACGTTCCTCAACGACAATCCCCAGCGAAACGGTGGGTCCCACATATTTTTCAGTCAAGTAATTAGTGCCACGGTGGCACATATTCCCCGGCGACATGTCGCTGGGGAATGTCCTAGTTAAAATTAAGTAATTACGATAATTAGTTAATTGCGTATTATCCCCGGCGACATGTCGCTGGGGATAGTATTCCTTATACGTTGACAAGTCAACGTCTACGCAGTGTGTTTTGTCGTTTAGTGCTTGGTATCCCCGGCGACATGTCGCCGGGGTAAAGGTTCCTTATGCGTTGACTTGTCAACGCATGGGCAACTGATTTTTGACGTTTTGTGTGTACTTTCCCCGGCGACATGTCGTCTGGGAATGGTTCTGTATTTTTTTTTTAAATACAGCCTGCAAAGCAGGCGATTTTCAGATTTTTTCCTGAAAAAATCTACCAAACATCAAACCTGTACCAAAACCTGTATAGACTCATCACAACTTGTACCAAAACACAATACAATATAACGGATCAACTCAATACAAATACATCACAACTTGTACCAAAACCAAAACATAATAAAGCTAAATCGTCCAAAATCCGAATAAGTCTACAAAACGTTGCTTCCTAGTCATAAACGGGGCTTACAAGTCAATATTCAACATGATAGGATAGGGAAACAAGTGTTTACAGGTCGCCAAGATGAACATAAAGTAACAATGTAGCATACTAACCCATATATAACACAACTAACTATCGCCATCGCCATCGCCATCCTCGTCCTCCTGATCGTCGGCACTCTCCTCGTCATCCCCGCACCCGCCACTCCCGCTGGCACCACCCGACTCAAACTCTGCAAACATATCTGAGTACTTGGAGTCACTTTTGAAAAGACTCATCATAAAGTTTACCTTTTTATGTAGGTTCTTGAGCGACTTGTCGAGTGGGAGGGGGGGCGTATTTGGGCTGGCAGTGGCCCGTGCTACTGACACCGGGAATGTGCCCTCGCTGCTTACCCCTTCTAGCCAAGCGATTGATCTCATCATCAGTGTAGGTTCCCGTAGCCTCCAGCCTCCTTATCTCCTCCTATGTAGTGACAAAAACACAAGATAGTTAATATATTAGTCGGGTTGCTACATTAATTCTCGATAATTCATTAAAGTGTGTGTTTTGAAACTAAACTTATGTATATAAGGCGGTCCTCATCCCGAGTGAATACCCCATTAACAGTGTGTGCCACAAAGAAGGTATCAATCAGCGACGGGTACTCCTGAGTAGCTGAGCTTTGCCTCTGTACATACACACGCATATAAGATGAAACAAATTAAAAATGACAAATCACAACACACCAAAGCGTATAATCAGATATATATGTATATATGTATGTAAAATAATTATAATGTTTATTACCATCTCATCTCGAGGCGGGAGCAAGCGTCCGGGATCCCTGGTCGAGATAGGACCATTGCTCTTTCTTTTTTTCGCCCGATCGAGGGGGGGGTGGTTTTTTCCGATTTTGAGCGGATCGGGCAATGTTCCTAGGATCTTCCAATAACTGAATTATACTTAATCCCTCTTCGCCGCAATGGCCTCGGGGACGTGCCGCCTGATCTTCTTCACATTGTAAGTCCCGGTCTCGGGGTCTATAACCCAATGCTGGGCCTTTGAAAGCAGCCTTGTTGGTATTGTACGCTTTTTGCAATGTCCTTTGGATGCCGGCGTCGATCTCTGTCCAGTCGGGGGATTCCATGTGCGGCCTCAAATCAAACTGGGTCTGCAATCATATACAACAAAACAAAGACAGAGTTAGAGATATAATTTATATATTTATTTAAATTTGTTTATTTATTTATATGATATAAATAAATAAACGAATTTAGATAAATATACACAATTAAATAAATGAACACGATAATGAAATAAACATAAAAGGATAACTGACTTCAATATCTGTAATGAGCGCCACCTTCCGCTCCTTCGGGACCTTCAGCCAAGAAGGGTAGTTTCAAGGCACACCCCTAATTGACCTCCCCGATGTAGTAGATGAATGAGCCGCAGGGTCACCGAGGAGGCTTAGGGTTTGTTTTTGTAAGCACCTCAAACCGGATCGGGACGGGGCCTTTTTTATCCGTGATTTCCATTTAACGTGAGTTCGGGTCTGTCGCGGGTATGCAGCCTGCCCGCTGCCCTGTCGCCCAAATTAGGCTTCGTTTGCCTTTGCCTACAAAATCAAGTGAGTGATAAAGTCATAAAAATTCAAGGCAAGCAAGTTCAATATATGTATCAAATTTATGCTTGTATTACAATAATCCAGAAATTCTTACCTCGGTTAGCGAAGCAACCCCCGCAACCGGTGGGTACATGGTGTGGAGGGGGACGATCCTCACCGCCACCGTCACCGCCGTGGGACCGTGCAACATCTGCTGACATCTGTACAAGTACAATTAGCATAACATATAGAAATTCATGAACAAAATAATATAAGCATGCACAAATCCAAATACATACATATCCAAATAAATATACACATTTAAACATAACATATAGAAATTCATGAACAAAATAATATAAGCATGCACACATCCAAATACATACATATCCAAATAAATATACACATTTAAACAATCCACAACAATTTCATTCATTCATTCAAATATATAAGTGTCTTTTGCAAGTTACAACTCAAGATCAATCTTCTTCTTCACTAGAATAAACTTTGTCAACACCATCATCATCAACATTGATGAGGTCTTCATCATCAGAATCTGCTAAATCATGAGGAAGGGCGTCTTCATCATCAATAATATCATCGTCTTCGTCAACAACATCAATGATATCTGGCGGTGCGTCAACCTCCGTTGATTGACCATCTATATGCAAGGTCGCATTATCCAAGTCATTCAAACTAGTAGAAAGTGGGAGATCAGATGAGTTGTTGAAATGTAATATTTTAGGATCGTCTTCTACCACGATGACACCCCCGTTGGAAAACTTTTTATGATTAACATGTTCGACGACCTTCCAGTGGGGTTTGGCCTTATCTTCAAGGTAGAAGACTTGTTTGACTTGTGTTACGAGAATGTATTGATCATTTTTAAATGCCTCACCTCTGCAGTCGATTTGTGTCATGTTGTTTCTAAGGACAAGACGTTTGACTTTACGTCCTTGGTTGCGAGTGTCGAACCACTTAACTCGGAACAACACAACTTTGAACAACAAATACTTAAACTCGAGGATTTCTTAAAGCTGACCATAATACATTTCTCCATTCCAGGCGGGCCGAACAAATGCCGCTGTTTTGAGTTGTGCGACGTTCATCGCGGCTGTGCACGACATACCTCACACCGTCGACTACGCAAGAGTTTATTGAGATTGGAGTCCATGTTGGTCCACAAGCCAAAGCGAATAACTCGCTGGTTGTGCTAACCTCTGGGTCTTTGTCATTGTCTACGTGACGTTGACGGATCTATGAAGAAGATAGGATTAGATAGAGAACACAAAATATGATATTGTTATTTTTACAGTTAAGTACACAAAATAAGTCTAAGTTTACCTACGACCCAAACCAGTCGGGGAATTCTTCTTTCATGTCTTTGTTAGGAAATAAACTGAAAAACGTTCATGGTATTAGAATAAGTCGTCAAAATGATAAGTTAAGAAAAAGAAGTTTCAAAATAAAAAAACGCGTACCTCTTGAACTGGGACCGGTACGTGTCGATCTCAGGACTGTTGTGAAGTACATACCATTTCACTTTCTTCAACTCTTGGGCATCAAACCGAATAAACGACCGTAAACCAATCGATTTACATACCGATCGGAACACCTGAAACTGACACGTTGGGGGAGGGGGATCCACATTACGGTCGAGACGATTAAATTTCGTGGTAACATCCCGAAAATAATGAGAACTGAAAGTCAATGCTTCTTCTGCAACATAACCCTCCGCAATCGAACCTTCCGGCTTAGCGTTATTTGTAACTAACCTTTTAGCTTCTTCATGTATCTTTCAAATGGAAACATCCACCGGGGGCGAATAGGCCCGCCTTCAAGAGATAACCAAGTGAATCATAATGTCAAAGAGAGCAGGAGGATATATGAGCTCAAGATCGCACAGAATATCGACCACCTTGATCTGAGCTTTCAACATGTCATCCTCCATCAAAGTTGCAGAGCAGATTTGCTTAAACAAGGAACATAGCTCGATTATTGGTTTTGCAATCTTATCGGGCAAGTATTGCCGAAGTCCATAAGGAAGTAAATGTTGCATCATTATATGACAGTCATGAGACTTCAGGCCCATTATATTGGTATCATTATCGGTCACTTTGTGCTTGAAGCATGATCCGAACCCATCTGGTAGTTTAACTCCTTTGATGAAACTGACAAAAACTTTTTTTTTGGTTCTCTGGTGTGAAAGAATACGCAGCCTGAGGCTTCAAGCACTTCTCGTTTTTGGTTTGGCCGAGCCACAAGCCACTTCGAATGCCCAACCTTTGCAAGTCTTGTCTTGCCTTGGCGGTGTCTTTAGATTTGTCATTCATTAACAAAGTGTTCAAGATGGCCTCCAACACATTTTTTTGATATGCATGATGTCTAAATTGTGTTGTGTAGAAAGACCAATACTCAAGCTCGTAAAAAATAGACCGTTTAGTCCAGTTAAGCTCGACATGAACATTGCGTTTTATATTCACACCCCTATAACTCAGATGTTTACCCTTCACACGCGTTGGCAATCTATCAAGCTGAGCTAAGATTTCATCCCAGCCAAATTCTTTAGGAGGATCTCTGTTATCGGTTTGGCCATTGAATTCAAGTGAACTCCTCCATTTATGGGGCTTCTTTAAGAATCTTATGTGGCCAACATAAGCTGTTTTGCTTAACACACGAACAGATGGAGTGTCTTTATTACATGTAGGGCATGCCTTGTAACCTTGCCCACTCCACCCAGACAAACTACTTCGAGCAGGAAAATCATTGATGGTCTATAAAACCATCGCTCTCATATTGAACTTCTGGCCTGAAGCAACGTCTATAGACTCGACACCTTTCCAATCCCATAAAACCTTCAGGTCCTCAATTAAAGGCCTCAAGTAAACATCAATGTCCTCGCCTAGGGATTTAGGGCCAAGAATTAACAACGTTAGCATAAAAGAACTCTCTTTCATACATACCAAGAAGGCATATTGTATGTTGTCAATATCACCTGGCCACATGTTGTAAGCATGGACTAAAGGTTGCCGAACAGATTGAATACCATCAGCAGCCAACCCTAGTCGAACATTTCTTGGTTCTTTTGCAAAATCCGGATACTTGGTGTCAAAGTTCTTCCATGCTCTACCATCAACCGGGTGTTGCATCTTACCGGGCTCCGTACACTTTCCAGTAGCATGCCAAATCATTTCCTTTGCAGTGTGACTAGACTTGTACAAACGTTGTAATCTAGGAATGATCGGAAAGTAACGCAACACCTTCCTAGGAACTATGGAAGCCAATCCTAGATGTTTTGTTCACCTAGTGCAACTATGGAAGGCAATCCTAACCCACTCTTTGAATGATTCGTCTCATATATGAATGCGTATAACCGATTTACTATTTGAGAAAATTTCGGCAGCATTTCCCCTCAACTCCCCAAATATGTGATTAAAGACATATTCGTAGGAGTAAAGGAGAAACACTGTCGAAATCATCTCAAATAGTAAACCAATTATACGCATTCATATCCTAAATGAGACAAAACATTCAAAAAGCAGTCCCAATCTACCTTTAGCCTTAAAATAGGTAAACTTTGCCATAAAGTCTAATCGAGTCACATAGTCACAACCGGGGTACAGCTCTTCATTGGCACTGGCATATAACTCTTCAAACCGTTACGTGTAGCTTAAGTTGGTTCGTTACTTGTCTCACCAATATCTCCTTGAGTTGGTTCATTGTGTTTATTATTCGGAGGAATATAACTAAGATCATTAAGTAACGCTGTCATGTCACTTATCAGAGGTTGTCTTGTGTTATCTATTACTGGCGGTGGCGTAGGTGGAGCCGGTTCACCGTGTTCCACCAAGACTTGCATGGACATTTTATTTTTCTGGCACTATTCACTAACGGCTTGCAATGATTGACAGAATTTTTGAAGACCGATAAAAAATAATGGTTCATGACGCTGTAAAAGTGTCCAAGTCTTATCATCGAATACCATAATTGTGTTTTAACGATACATTTAGTTATTATATGCAACTTAATTAAACACATTCAAACGAGGAATACGAAATGTTTTGTTCACCTAGTGCAACTATGGAAGGCAATTAGTTATTATATTTTTTTTATTTTTTTGGATTTTTGAAATATTTAACAAAAATGAAACTTTCGAGGACGAAATGATCTTCAAACCAAATCAACAAACATAAAACGAAGGTATCTTTAACACAAGTCTCCGGCAACGGCGCTAAAAACTGATGTTAGATTTTTATACACGCAAAAATATAAAATAAAATATATTCAAAAAGAGCAATTAAGAAAATTACCAAGTTACCCTTGATAAAATTCACTCTCAAAAATATATATAATATAATATAAAATCAAAGTTGAAAAAATCGCTAGGCGCTCCCGGAGCGGTCGGGTAGCGCCTAGCGATTAATCGGTTATGCGGGGATTAATCGGATTGGAT